>JAQFZC010004797.1:0-15341 GCA_034695205.1 Dicyrtoma fusca | reverse complement strand
TACATTCATCAAACTAATGATTTTCTCAGTGCAATTGGAGATGGAAACTTTACAAATCCGTTGAATTACCAAGTGTATGATTTTATTGTGGGTGTGTTACTAAATAATTATTTGTATTCTCTTAAGCACCTACATACCTAGTAATATTGTTGTTCGCCATAATTAAAAATGTGTAAAATATATTATTATTTTTTCTCCCAGTTGGCGGTGGCTCTGCCGGCGCTGTTTTAGCTAGCCGATTATCACAGAATAATCGTGTGCTTTTACTTGAAGCCGGTGGCAATCCCCATCCATTGTCACCTATACCAATGGCAGGGCCAGCTCTTTTAAATCAGCCCACAGTTGATTGGCAGCACAGAACAGTTCCTCAAAATACGTCTGCATTTGGGATAAAAAATCACGTTAGGCTTTTTGTCGGATATGAACCTACTTATCTATATTTCTTAATCACTCTTTCGCTGTTAGAGACATTTCTGTATTACTATTTTGATTCTTATAGGAACTACGGTGGCCAAGGGGGAAGTCTTTAGGTGGAAGCAGCATCATTAATGGAATGGTTTACATGAGAGGTAACCCGAAGGATTACGCGAGATGGGCTAATTTGACAGGGGACGTCAGCTGGAAATATGAAAATCTCTTGCCGTTCTTTAAAAAATTGGAAACTTACAAAGGACGGTATCGCAATGGTAACACAAAGGAAGCGGGAACCTTCCTACACTTTTACAATGTAATCTGTGTGATTAATTAGTAATTAAGTTTTTTTAGTTGCGTGGTGTACTTATACTGCATTTTATTATCCATTTTGCAGAATCAGTTCACGGCAGTAGTGGACCAGTTAGCATTGAAGAGCTAGTTTATGCGCCTGGAGTTAATGAGTGGCTAAAGGCGGCGCAGGAAATGGGCTACAAGATACAGGATTTGAATGGCTTTCAAAGCCAAGGTTAATAATTATTATTATTAATTATTATTAAACACACATCAATGTTTTATTTTACAGTCAACAATTGACAGTTGAATGTTAGTAATGCAAGTTTGGACAAAACTGTGTTTTGGGACAACCCAAAACCGGTAGGTGTTAATCTGTTTTTACTGTCAACTGTTTTTATTTTTGAAACTCTTCAGGCTTTATGTCATCCGACGTGACAATGCTGAGAGGTGCGAGGGCAGATACTTACCGAAGCTATCTGAAGCCCATAGAAAACAGGCCAAGTTTGACAATCTCTAGGTTTTCTTACGTTATCAAAGTAACCAAAAAAAAGTTGTAAAATTGGTTCAGAAACAAACATTAATAATCCCTAATTATTTTATTTCATCGCAACTAAATTGGAGCAAAGCCATGCATTGGCGACAGTTGACAGTTATTAGGTTCATCAAGGTTTGATAACATAAAAATGTTTTTAAAATCGTGATGAAATTAAATATTAAAGGTACATTTAGATCGACAAAGGAACGCTTATGGTGTTACATACATCCGTCACGGAGTACAAAAGTTTGTTCGTGTCAACAAGGAAATTATTCTGAGTGCAGGAGCTATCAATACGCCGCATTTGCTGTTGCTGTCTGGAATCGGACCGAAAAAGCATTTGCATTCAAGGGGGGTATGAAACAGGATTGTGTTTTAGTACAGCTTTTCCATATTAATATTTAGCGCATTTATTTAGTTAAATTGTAACGAAATATTAAAGATTAAAGTTAATGCGACCGTGACCTGGTAATGTTTGAAACAGCTCCGTTGCCGAGTGAATTTGCCAGTAGGACAGAATCTTCAAGACCACGTGATGACGATGTTAGGACCCGTCTCAGTAAATCAGAGTATTTCATTAATGATAGATCGCAATATAACAATTGCATCGACGCTGGAATATCTTATTGATCGTACAGGTGACCGATGCGCTGTTCACTTAATTTGCTTCGTACTCACAGTTTGTTCCGTAATTAATAATAATTATTTCTATTAATGTTTTATTAATCGTAATTTTGAATGTGCAGGGCCACTAACGTCGATACCATTATCTGGAACAGCTACCATTGCAAGTTCCTACGCAGACCCCTCATGGCCTGACATACTCATACACCAAAGTGCAATTACGATGCATCGTGGAATATTTTCGGTATTAGAAGATCTGATGGGTTATAAAACTGGACTGCTGTCCAAGTTTTTCGAAGGGACCGACACCAAGGACTCCAACTTCTGCTTTATTAGCCCCACCAGACCTTTTAGTCGAGGAGAAATTTTATTGAAAAGCAAGGACCCATTCGATAAGCCCCTCATTGATCCAAAGTATCTGAGTGACAAGAGAGATGCCAAAATTTTAATAGAAGGTACCAAATGTGCACACTTTTTGGCGTATACATTACTGTAACTTATGTTGTTTCTAAATACTGTAGGTACCGTAAAGCACCAAATAACTCCCCGGGGAGTTATTTACAAAAACTACTCAATGAAGGGGGAGTTATTTGCAGGAGGGGGAGTTATTTGAAGGGGGGAGTTATTACAATATAGCGTATGAAGTATGGGCATAAGCCACTAGACACTCACTTGGGCACCCGGGGAGTTATTTGAAAGGGGGAGTTATTTGAAGGGGGGAGTTATTTGTAGATTCCTGCAGGCATATGGGGGATGAGTTATTTGAGGGGGGGAGTTATTTGGTGCTTTACGTACTTTATTTAATTTTAAACGATTATTTATTCTAAGGTATTAAGAAAGCACTCGACATATTTGAAAATGCCCCAACGTATCGTAAGCTTGACGCAAAATATTCAACGAATCTGATGCCCGGTTGTGAAAAGTACGAATTCCGTAGTGATGCTTATTGGGAATGTTACGTTCGTATTTTTACACACACAACTTATCACCCGTGTTGTACTTGTCGGATGGGAAAGCGTGTCAACGATACTAGTGCCGTTATTGATTCGGATTTCAGGTGAAATGGCTAAAATTCGTGGTTATTATTATCTATTTAGCTAATACTTCCAAGTTTAGATGGTGAAGTTATCAGTCGCGTAAATAAATAGGAGCAACAACTCATTTTATTTATTTCTATATATTAATATATTTTGTACTCGTAGATTGTTGAAGACACGAAAACTACGAGTCATTGACGGGTCTTCCATGGCTGAACTTCCCAATGCAAATATAAATGTGCCCATTATAATGATGGGAGAAAAAGGTGCATTTATCATAAGAAGTCACTGGGCCAAACAGTACAGTATTTGTAACAAACTAGATTACTTTATTGATTCTTTTAAACACGACTTGACGTGCTATTATTCACAACTTGTTTAATGTATTTTAATGTATTTTTGTTATTTATATATACTCTGAATGGATTGTATACGGATCAATCGCCTATAATTATCTACGTTGGAGTACATCGGTTGCAATAATAAAGAGTATTGGGTTAATAATATACGACACACAACAGTTTGATTAATCACCTTCAATTTGATATTTCACATTTCGTAAAAAAAATATAAGAATGGCAAAGTTTGGTTGAGATCACAGTACAGTTGAATTATATATTTTAATTAATATTACTAGTTAATATCATTTTCCTAGGCCCCTCTGCGCTTTAGTAGGCTTACTTCCGGCCCAGTATTTCGAAGCCCATGGACCCCAACGTTTAACTCGGTAATGGACCTTGTTTACTGAAGTGGATAGCGATGGAACTGTAAAAACACTGTCTTCTTGGTTAGCGTCGTGTATTTGAGCCAGATCCGTCTTTGTTTCTTCAGGTAAAGGTAGAATGTTCTTTGACAATGATATGGTATGCTCTTGTCGATTTAGAAGGTCATTAGAACGTTTTGGGGCTTCCAGTGGTACTGGCGCTGGTAGTGATACAACAGAAGCTAAAGTGTAGAGGCCAAAGATTACCGTCACAAGGCGTATCTAAAAATTTCAAAAAATACACTTCATTAGTATTACATTAGAGCACGATTTAATATAATATGACACGCAGTTGCTTAAATCTAAATTGAAAACCAAGTTCCATAACAATTACCTCTTTTAAAATACGTGCAGGCTGCATGATTACAATCAACGTTAAGACAATTTGTAAATACACGTAGACAGATGACAGACGAAGATTATGTTTGTATGTAACAAGTGGTAGACAAGATGCTGAATCAAATCACTTAATTCCTTTTGTGTCGCACGTGCTGTATAGAACCAGAATCACACACTGTAAACAAATACCTCCGAAACTACAAACAATCAAGTATGACAATAAGGAAAAGCTGAGAAGCTCTAATTTATAAGATTCTTTCACGACTTTCGGTGCTACAATGAGTGGTGAGAGCTTAGGGTCAGTATTTATACAGAAAGATATTTGGACTTACAACTAAACATTTGCTTTCCTGGAAAAAAACGTGGTTTAAATATAAATTACAACACTGCAGTTGGTCCTGGCTAATGCGTTTCTGGAATGTTCCAGAATTTTCCCTGCAATTGTAGTGGAAGGTTATCTTCTAAGAAAATGCTAATTGTTGTAGCTGAGTATTGTTGTGAAGCATCTGTCTGTACTCAAAATAGGTACTTTAACCAGCAGAATCGTTCACACTGCAAAGTTATGTGCACGTGAAAGGTAGATAAGACCTTTTGGGTCTTGATTGAAAGTACGTTTAGCTGGGGCTGGGAAGCGATGCTTTGTTTTGACGACGAATGTCTCTGTTCTTGTTTTCATTACGATACTTATTATACAACGCATTGTTATTGTATCATTGTAAGCGGGTGTAGTAAAAGCAGTCGTCTAAATTCACAATGGATATATTTCCTAGCCAGCTGTGTAAATAAAGATGTCATATTATGTCTACATGTTAAGGCCCTAATTAATTTTGAATTGTGTTGACTTTCTTCCACCAACATTACACTAGTAACTAGTAGGCACCTATAGGTATGTACGCTTATTAGTCTCCATTAAGTGCTCTCGGTTCTACAATGAGTGGTCAAAGTATGTATCGGGTCAGTATTTACAACTGAACATTTTGTTTTCCTGGAAAAAAACGCAGTTTAAATACAATTAGAACTCGGTTCCCGCTAATGCGTTTCTGGAATGTTCCAGAATTTCTCCAGCAAATGTAGTAGGACGTTACATTCTAAGAAAACTGATAATTTTTGTGGATTAGTATTGTTGTAGAACATCTGTCTGCTTTCAAAATACTTTTACCAGCAGCATTGTACGCACTGTTTAATACTTACTGGTTAGTAATGTGCACATCAAAGGTATATAAACATGACCCTTTGGGTCTAGATTGAAAGTACGTGCGTTTACTTGTATAATTACACTGGTATGCATTACACAGATTCGAGGAACCGATTAATGAATCCACACGGTACGTTTAGCCGGGCCTGGTTTGCTTTAACGACGAATGTCTATGCTATTGTTATTTTTACGGGACCTATGGTACAGCACACTGCATGCGGGAGTAGTAAAAGCAGAGAAAATCGTCTAAACCAACAGTCGATACATTTCCTAGTCAGCTGTGTAAATAAACATGTCAAATTACTCCTTCAAAGAATTTGAATAATGAGGGCCTTGAAAAGGCCCTAATTCATTAAGAACTTAGTTAATTTTCTTCCACTATAATTATGCTAGTATAAATACTACTACTTGTTCTTTGATGAGCATTAGTCTTAAGTTTAATGGAATTTTAGCCCTGCTCAATCATTTGAATTATACTTAAAACTTAAAAAGTTTCGGCATAATAATACGGAAAAATACGGTGGGCGAAGACATTATGTAAACGAATGGCTCAGTGGCAGCACACAAAGGTGTAACTTCTTTACTTAAGTACATGCCTATCCACATATTTCTTTGATAACTAGATTAATTAGAGAGAGAGACGATTACAAAACGAAGTCATCACAGTCCTACTGTCCTCCAGTATTGATTGCCCAATGGACTTAGTACACAATTGAACACTATGCATAATCAATATACTTTAATGAAGGGTCAGCTGGTTCAGTTTTGGGGAAAAGAATACTAAAGAAAGCAAATGCTACTCAGTTAAATCTCGAGTTAAGATTATTCTTTTAATTTCTCAAGAGATCAGATCAGAAAATTTGTTTACATCAAATCCAATTTCATTTCAACACTTCCGATCAGTGTTCTCATTCCATCTTATTTCACAATCAACTGTTACACAATAAAGTTGACTGTCATAATTCTTACACAATATTATAAGATTATAATGTTATTTGTTCATATTCTAATTACAGATGCGCCAATTTGTAATGCCAATTCATCATTAAGTTGTACTCTTTTGCATCCGCAAATGATCTCCAACTTCAACATAATACGACTTTGAATTTTTTAACAAACGTTTGTTTGTAGTACGTATATTATACAATTACCTAATTCTTTTTTTTTTCAACAAAATGCAACTAATTGCTCGGTGTACTCAAACAAAATGGCGAATGCAGATTTGTGCTAATTTCTGGAGAACTGTCGTCTCACTATGGAAAACACAACCCACAGGCCCGAACAGTACAGTATTTGTAACACGAGATTATTTTATTGAATCTTGTAAACATGAGTTGACGTGCTATTAGTTACATCTTGTGTAATTTATTTTAGTTCTCTATACATACTTTGGATTGTGTATGAATCAACCACCTATAATTATTTACGTTGTCTACAGTGATTAAGAGTCAATCCGACGAAAGTCAATACGACGAAACCAAAAACTAAAATGAGTCAATAGGACGAAACTTTTTATTCAAGCGGTCAATACGACGAATGGCTGTGGACACTACGATAAATTGTAGTGGACAATACGACAAATCGTAGTGGTCAATACGACGAAATAAAAAATATTACATATTTACATGAAAAATTATGCTACATAGTGAGCCACACGTTTAATAAACTTGAAGAATGGACCTTTTTTATATTTAGAAACAGTATTTCTTAATTTATCAGTAACAGACCTATATTTTTTGCTCTCAAATTGTGGTCATTTTCCAACATCTACATATACGGGCCAGGGTGTTTTCGGTCGTGTTTTGTTCTCGTAATATTTCTAAAAGCACCCTCCAGATATGGAGATACCAGTTCCCTAGACTGGTTTAGAATATATGATTCCATCCTTCAACAACATTCGACTTTCTGGTCCAGCCGTTGTTGAGTCTGTGAACAGCGTTCCACATTGAAATTTTATATAAAGGCGGTTTCCATGTAGTTCTAGTATAAGTGCCTCAAAAATAATCACCGAGTGGCCGAATGGAGCGTTTAAAGCCTCACTCAGTGGGTATAGGGACCTGCACGTCAAGATCCTCCTCAGTAGCGTTTGCATAAATACGAACTTACATAAAACACCCTCGCCCAGAAACATGTTGGAAAATGACAACATTTTGAGAGCAAATAATACAGACACTGATAACGTACAAAAGGCTGTTCTAAATCTAAAAAAGGCCCATCCACCAAGTTTATGAAACACTTATACTTGTAAATATGTAATATGTGTTCTTTCTTCGTATTGACCACTTCGATTCGTCGTATTGTCTACAGCCATTCGTCGTAATGACCATACAGGTAAGAGGTCAATACGACGAAAGTTTTCGTCGTATTGACTAACATCGTTTTGACTCGATACCGTCTATAGTATATGTGTTGCAACAATAAAATATATTGGAGAGTTAATAATACGTTACACAACATAGCTTTATTAATCGACTTCAATTTGATATTTCACATTTTATAAAAAAATATAAGAACGATAAAGTTTGACTGAGATCACAGTTGGAACTAATATTTTAATGTATTTTATTAGTTAAAATTATTTTCCTCGGCCATAACGTCTGCCCCAGTATTTCGAAGCCCATGGACCCCAACGTTTAACTCGGTAATGGTCCTCCTTGCTTATTGAAGTGGATAGCGGTGGAACTGTAATAACACTGTCTTCCTGGTTACTGTCATGTCGTTGAGTCAGACCCATCTTTGTTTCTTCAGTTAATGGTATGCTCTTTGACAATGATATGGTATGCTCTTGCCCATTCAGAATGTCTTTAGAATGTGTTGGGGCTTCCACTTGTACTGGCGCTGGTAGTGATACAACAGAAGCTACAGCGTATAGTCCAAATATTACCAACACGAGACGTATCTAAAATTGATTTAACAAATTCCACATATTTATTAGTACTATATTACAGTATGATTAAACATTTTTCACAAAGTTGCTTAGTTAAGTTTAATTTGAAAACCAAATTACATATTTACCTCTTTGAAAATGCTTGCAGACTGCATGATCACAATCAACCTTTTTGTAAATACAGGCAAACAGACTGAGATATTATATCTATGTGTAACAAATGGTAGGTAAGATACTGAAATAAATCACTTCTTTGTCGCACGTGCTATATAGAACCAGAATTACACACAGTACACACTTGTCTCCGAAGCTACAAACAAATCAGGTATGGCAGTAAGGAAAAGCTGAGAAGCTCTAATTTATAAGATTCTTTCACGACTTTCGTTGCTACAATGAGTGGTGAGAGCCTGAAGTCAGTATTTATACAGGAAAATATTTGGACTTACGCTTGGACATTTGCTTTCCTGGAAAAAAACGTAGTTTAAATATAATTAGAGCTCAGGAGTCGGCCCCCGCTAATGCATTTCTGGAATGTTCCAGACTTTGTCCAACAATTGCAGAGGAAAATTACCTTCTAAGAAAACCGCTAATTGTTGTGGATTAGTATTGTTGTCGAGCATCCGTTTGCATTTAACCACCATCGTTGGTCGCCCTGCAGAGTTAAATATGGTTCACATGAATGGTAGTTATGGTAGATATGACTTTTTGGATCTCGACTGCTCGGACGGACGTCCATAATGGATATATTTCCTAGTCTTCTATGTAAATAACCTCGCCATATTATGTCTACATGTTAAGGCCCTAATTCATTTAGAACGGATCATACAAAGCTATTTTGTCTAGAAATTAATTAAAACTAAGCAATGGATTTGTAAGGTTGTATTAATATAAATATAATATTACATATTTCTAATATTTTTTTCGATGTTTTAATTATCAAGCCTCACACTTTGATTCCTAAACCGCGATCTTTAAATTGCCCTAAATCTCACTCGTCACTCGTCACTCGACTAGGCGTCTCGGCGTTCGCCACTTCGCTAGTTCGCTTGATTCAACGCTGCCCACAATTTTAGGTAGTCAACAGTCAAGTCTAGTCAAGCTACATAAACATTGTTAAGTAGGCTAGTCTAGTCTAGGCAAGTCTTGGCTAAAAAAATGACTTCTAGTCTATTCAAGTCACATGTGTTGGCGAAGGATGGTGATGAGCTAGTCTAGTCAAGTCATTTTTGAAAAAGTGGCTAGTCAAGCCTAGGCAAGTCTAATCTTGTCAAAGGGCCGAAAAGTCTAGTCTATTCTTGCCAAATCCTAGTCTAGTAAAGCCGTTTTGGCCAAACTACATGGCAGCCGCAGCACTGGCTTGATTCCCTCTGTTTTCCCGTCAATCTCATCAGCTTCTCTCCGGTTTGATTGTTTGCCATTATTTCAGTTCTTATTCTCGGCATTTATGCATTGCTTTATTTCACAACTAAATAATTGAGTAGTTATCGTTTCATTCCGGTTTCCGGTTCCGGATCGCATTAATTGGTGTAAATTGAAGGCTTTAAGATTTCGCCGATACAGCTTCTCAACAGCCGGTTACACTAAGCAGTTGGCAGGCACTCGTTCAAAATGAATAGAGAGCCTTCCCTGGAATCTCAAGCCCAGTCAACGGATTCGGTGAGAATGATTTATTTTCGTGTCATATGGTGTCAGGAATGTCAGGATTATATGTTTAATGGATTTTTCTAAAAAATATTCTGCGTACTCTGTAGCCACTTGGTTCAATTTCCTCAATCAAATCTTTCCTGATCATTACAACATACAATTAGTATTCTAAGAAAAGTATCACTTGTTTTTCTTAAGAAAATACAATTAATTTGGAACAAGAATATTGCACAGGATTTAGCATATTTTATTGAAAGTGTAAAAAATAACTTCCGAAAGAATTGGTCACGTACTTTGACGATGTTTCGAGTTTTTGAATCCTGTGGAATACATTTTCTAGACAGTCAACAGTAAAGAGACGTATGAGTTTATTATTACATAGGTTTTTAAGAAACGCAAGATTGTCAAAAATGGGGGGCACGTATAAGCAGTAACCTGCAACCTGTACCAGGTTTATTACCATTTCGAAAAGTGTAAATAGCAGTTTCACTCTTGATTCGTCTTGAAAATTGTGAATACTATTTTTTCATACTTTTTGAAACGTCCAAGTATGACGTTTTTACTATTGTAATTAGATTATATTATTTTTGAAAAGTGTAAATCCCAGTTTTGTAGCTTTTGAAAAGTACGAATGTCAGTTTTACGGGTTTGTCTGGGTATTTATTACTTGCTTTGTACTATATATATAATTATACACCGCATAACCACTGTTTCATTGTATATTTTTTTCGGATCTATTTTTGGTAGGTTGTCGACAGACAAGGAAATGATGCGGAAAAAATGACCTTAGGAGAAGTTGCAATGTGTTCGTCAACAAAAGCTGACCTCTCTGTCAAAGTTGAGTGCGACCCTAGGGATCCGGGTATGGCTGTTGTTGGCCCTATAAAATCGTCTGCTTCACCATCTGGCATTAGTGCTGTTCAAAATTCCTTCCAAAATATCGACGGTAGTGTCTTTGAAGAAGGAAATCCAAAACGGGCACGCCTGGCTTCAAACGTAAGTAAAAGTGCAATTTATTATTGTGGGTTAAGTCGCCAATGAATTCTCACTAAATAATTTTGTTTCAAAACAAAAAGTATAATTATTTTTGGAAATTTAGTTATTACTATTAGTGATTACTAATCGAATTTTGCTATAAAATTATCTCCAATCTGTCGTTACTCGACACGAGTCTTTCCTTTAGGAAGGATTTCAAAAGTGTATCCGAAAGTTTGGAAAATGTTTTAAAAAATAATTTTTTACGCCATTTACTAGCTCGGTGTTATTACTTAAGTATAAATTCCTCTATTCGTTCTAGTTACAACATTATCATATTTTTGTATTTTGTAATTTACACACGTAAACGATAGGATGGACAACATGAAGATTCATCTAACAGTGAAATGTTCCCTGCGGAAGCCAATGACACTGACCTGATAACTATGGCCCCTGTTAAAAATCCAGGACAGGAAAGAAATGGTGGCACTGATGCGTCACCCATGGATGTGGAAACAAACAATGTTGATGAAGATTTGAACTCTGACGCCGATGCTAAAAGCGATCCAAACACTAGGTCAGACTCAATCGGATTAGCAGCACCAAAGTTAAAGACTGCTCATTTCCCTGAAGAAATACCTCTATCGCTGGAAGAACAAGTTTTCAAAAATCATCTGGTACGATCAGCTGGTCTTGCATAGTTTTTGGTGGTTCTGTTTCTGTTGTTAGATGTTATGTTTTTCCTTTTTTGATTTTTTGTTTTAATTTTGGTATTTAACAACTAGGTAACCAAAGCCGTCTTTAGAAGCCTGGACACCGAAACTCTTAAAAGTCTCCGTGTCGTCTCTAAAATTTTTAATAATTTTGCTACGGAAATTCTTATTCTCAGACAAAGCTTAATGATCCTCATCTGTGAAGAAAGAGTTCGTCTCCGCACAGACAACAGGGGCTTAATTTACCTCGACTTAAACCAAGCACTTGAGTCCATCACAAACTCAATTAAGTTATTTCACCGCTTGCCCACGGACCACCTGGAACTTAGTAGCACAAACCTGGAAGCTCCAGCCCTTCAACATTTTCTGAACGAGTACGGCTACCTCGTTAAAACTTTAAAACTAGACATTGGCCCTGAAAACGCCACTGCCTTTCAACATCTGCTGCTGCATCAGGTGGTGAATCTTGAAACACTTTTATTCGCAAGTGTACCGCCGTCCTGGGACAAAATGTTTGAAGAACTCAAGCTTTTCAGAGACAATAATGGCTGGATTAAAATCAGTAGTTTGAAGAAGGTCATTATTGATAAGAACTGGTTCCGTTACAACATTTTCCCTACTTTGCTTCAAAACTTGGTATGTGCTTCATCAAATCTGAGACAGGTCAAAGGTTGCCGGGGGATGAATTTTCTGGCTTTTCTTCCAAATGATGACACGAATAATACAGTCAGTACCAGCAGTACTTCACTATCAAAAGTGCACCTAATGAAAACGCTCACCTTAGACCCCCGCCCGGAGACTTTGACCCTCTACAGCCAATTTTTGGATGGTCACGGTGAACTATTAACTTTTCTACGGATTCGAAAACTTGAGATTGAGATGGACGAACTCGAACGTAACCCGGAAACCTGGCCTCAGGCAGCAACGATTTTGACCCAGTTTCTCAAAATGATTTCACCAACTCTCGAAAAACTGGTAGTAAGAGGCCGTGTAGGTTTCTTGGGAGAAAACAACTTACAATTTCCGAAGTTTATAAACGTTACCAAGGTGCACTTTATCATTACGGTAACCAACTATACAATTACTTATGCTTGTTTTAGCATCAAATTATGTTTTTTCCCGAAACAAAGTGTGCTTTTATGCTTTTTGGTGGGCAGACTTGCTCGATTATTACGATTGTTGTTTTTAAAACATGCGTTTTATGCTTCTGAAAATTTAATTTTATGATATGTTATAAACATATTGATTCTAAAGGCTGTCAAAAGCTTATAATCCTTGAGACTAGTTTAAAAACTAATGTTTTCTCATGATTTTCGGTTACTTCGCTTATTATCCAGCATGGTTTCATGCTGTCGGGCTTTGAGAAAAACATTTTGCCTTCAAATTGTCAAATGGTCCATGCGTTCCCCAATGTACAACATTTAAAGATTACAATTCGTACAGATGTCGAGATCAACGAGGAAGAATTTTTCAACTATTTCGGAAATCCTTTAGTAATTCTTCCCTTGAAAACATTGGAGTTTATTGGTAGCACCTACACTTTGCTTCCTCTGTGTTGGCTGGAGCAGTTTGGTATGCGTGCGCCAAATGTAACAGTGGCCAATATTGGGGTGCTTGCTATTGAGGATTTCCGTGGAGCTTGCAAGGCTGTTTGGACCCGACTTGTAAATCTGCAAGAACTTAAATTTACTCTGGATTTGCCGGCAGATAATTCTGATACCGATGGTTTGATGGACGTGGCGTTCACGGGGTTTAGTGAAGAAACTTGCAAACGACTGATGAAAGAGCAGTTTGATCGAATTCAAAATCGAGGTCAGAATGCAGGTATTCATAATAATGACACGGTACTTCGGGCGGAGGACTGGAAGGACCGAAGGATAAATGCATCTATTCTGGATTTAAAATCCCTTAAGAGTCTCAGAGTTAATTTTGATGTGGAATTAGCAATAAATCGATGCCCTGTGTTCCTTTCATGTGTAGCTGGCTTGTATGCTTTTAAAATGTGCAACAAATTGAAAGTTTTTATTGGTGTGGTTCCTTGTTTGAAGAAATTTGCTACAGGTTAGTTTGCCCGTAACTCTTTAATATTATTTTTATCATCTGTATTTCTAAAACCAATTTTACAATTTATTCTGTTTTGTATTACAGAACTGGACAGAGAGTATTTAGTAAGTGAAAGGGAAATTACAGAAATGACTGGGTCTTTGAAAAAGAATATTAGAAAACTGGCTAGATCTTTGGAATCTGTTCGTCCTTACGTTACTATGGATTCCTCCTTGAACTGAAGTATAATCACTATTTTTATAATGAGATAATGTCTGCAGTTAATTCAGTCCAATCCACCCAATTCTAATAATTGTAGTGCTGTCTCGTATTATCTATATGAAAAAACAATCTAGTGATATTATGGTCGATCTGTGTATTAATTAATGCGTTTCAATTTTTGCATTGATTCGTTTCTTCGGTGTAATTTCCTTCTATTGTGCTATAATAGTACCTTACTAACCTTTGCATTAGAAATTTTACTGTTTATTACTGCACCCTCCTTTTCAGTTCTAATTACATACAGCAGAAAGTGTGTTGAATAAAATTTTCTTTTAATCATTAAACACAAAGAAATCCTTTTGTTCGAATTATATACATAATATATTTAAGTAGATTTTTATTCGGATTCGGAGTTAAAATGTGGAAAGGTGCCTTACGTTGAAATCCTTGACCCTTGCCCATTCTGACTCAGTAAATAAAATAATGATTTTCAAATACTTATATACATAATAGATTAATTGATATACTATTTTTCTAGTTAGGGATGGTTGCTCAGTGATTTCTTTGCCAGCGATTCTCATTACTGTTGTCGCAATATCATGGAAAACACCAATGTAAAATGCTATAAATGTGAAAATTTTGAATAAATCTAATTTTAGTAATAATTAACACGTCGGTTTCTTTGTTATTGAACGAGCTACGAACGTCAGTAACGACACTACTTGTAATTTATCGTCGTTAACACGGAGGGTACGAAACTAGATTTTTCATGTGTAGTACAGCTTATCTATACGAATATCTAGCTGGATTCTTTTATTAATATCGATTCCTTTAAACATGAGTTGCGTCCTATAATTTATGTCTTGTGTAATGTATTTTTATGTTATTTATACCTTGTTTGGATCCTGTATGAATGAATCAATCACCTATAATGAGTTACAATGGAGTCTTTCCGTTGCAATAATAAAGTAGATTAGAAAGTCAATACAAACAATTTGTTATTTCACATTTTATTAAAAAAAAAGAATGACAAGATTATATTGAGATCACAGTTGGAATTCGTCTTTTAATTAATAATTATTAGTCAGTCTTATTTCCTGAGGCCATAACCTCTGGGCCAGTATTTAGAAGCCCATGGACCCCAGCGTTTAACTCGATAGTGGGCCTTGCTTACTGGAGCGGGAAGCGATGGGACAATAATAATGCTATCTTCTTGGTTAGTATTTTGTATTTGAACCTGTCTCACCTTTGTTTCTTCAGGTAATGGTATGCTCTTGGACACCGATACGGACCCTTGTACTATATTGTGTTTTAAGGTTATCGCTGGTACTGGCGCTGGTAGTAATGCAACAGAAGCTACAGTGTATAGTCCAAATATTACCATCGCGAGGCGTATCTAAAAGATTTAAAAAATATTTCACACTTTTCACACATTTATTAGTACTGCACTGTAGTAATCATTAAACCTCCGTCAGAACGTTGCTTATAGGTAAGTTTAAATTGAAAACCAAATTACACAAAATTTACCTTTTTGAAAATGCACACCTGTTCAACGGTCGGGCGGTAACCGCTCACAGCTTTTCGGTTACCGCAGAACCGCGCCTCTACCGCATTTACCGACTTTTACCGACATGCCTTTTTCCATATAACCTTCCC
>JAQFZC010004796.1:0-15343 GCA_034695205.1 Dicyrtoma fusca | reverse complement strand
TTAACGTTTTGGCTGCGCGTCACTTTGCTTTTAAGCCGTATTGGATAAGCGTCATTTTGCATCTTAAGCAGCGATATGTGCCTGTGAATGCCATTCTCATTCTCACGTAACACAGACTACAGACGCCAACATCTGTATATATGTAGATGTAGGTAGGCATATGAGGTGCTCTATGTATAAAGTGTAATTCAGATAGTCAGATAGCTTTCAGTACACTGACAGATGCAAAGTGTCTGTATACAGTGCAGTGCTGTGGTACTGTGCTACATTTAGTTTATAAATGAGAGATAAAATTTGAATAAAGTGATATTTTAAAGGGAAAACCGAGTTCATTTTCATGGAAATAAAATAAAATAAATTCAAATTAGAAGTAACGGTAACGTTATTCAACCATCTTACGTCGCTCGTAATTATTATTCGTATGGGTATTTTTGTCGATAGCCAGAACATGGTAACTTGGACAGTATGAACAGGTGTGATGTATGTAAAGTTAAAAGTTTGCAAATTTGGAATTTGTAGGCAGAAGCTGTTGAATCGTAAAGGTTACGGGGAATTGGAAGGGAGTGGAGGGAATAAAGAGCGAAGGAAATCCCGCCGGCACTCGGCCAACGGAACACCACCGACAACACCCACAGGGAATGGGTCATCAACACCATTTCTCAATACACGCTCCCATCTCACTCTTCGGAGACTCTCATCAACCGGGGAAACTCGTGGAGATAATGATGACTGGAGCAGCTCTACATCTTCATCGCATTCATCTTCTCCTGCTCCCAATGGAACACCCAACGGATCCGGCTCTCCCGTCATTTCCAATGGATATGCTACAGATAAATGTTAGTTTTTTTTATCTCACTTCCCCAATTTCCCCTTAATCCCTCCATGCATTCCTTCATTTCAATCCTCTGCCATGTGCACTGCGTCTTGTCTACTATACTAGAGATATTAAGTACCTACTTCTTCTTGTAGACTCCGAAACAATCGCCAAACGTACCTACATACCGATACACTGATATGCGCAAGAACGAAAAAAAAATGTGGGGAAATCCCATGTAAAAATAAAAGTATTTACAGTAGCTTCAGGAATTAGATCTGCATTTCCTACTTCAGATGTGTGTCGCCGAATGCATAGTACCTACCATATGTAAATACTGCATGGGGATTCGGATTCTTCAAGTATAGGGACTCCTTTACAGTACCATTTGGTATGATATCGTCCCAATAGCTTACCGCTGCATGCCTGTTCAGGTCTGAGACAGCAAAAGTATGAATTAGTCACATGGGTTTTCTTGCGTCAGACTAAACTGAAAGTCTAAGTGCTATTAATTTATGAGTATTTTGCATAATGCACGTTTCCTCCAGTAGTCTTTTGTAAAGATGCTACTGCCCACGTCCACGAAAGTGTGTCGTCTCTATCTTTAAAAAATGTAACTTAGGTACCTGTGTGTGACAAAAACGGCGATTACATTATGTCATTCCAAAGTAACCCAGTGCCATACAACCCAAAGAGATTTAATTTAGAAAATGCGTTTTCGATGTATGCCGATGGAAATCTGGCACATTACTCATTACGGAAAGATTAAACGTGTTTTTTTGTTTTCCGGCTTGATTAGGCTTCCCCAATGAGATCGACGTTACTCCTGGACTGCGAAGACGCCGAGAAAGAGCTGAGCGTCAGAAAAGTCTTCTCCTGGAACAGAAGCAAGTGAACGGGATAGTGAATGGACTCAACTCTCATGAATGCAATGGTAATGGTCACATGACGGATGAGAGCATGGGCTCCCCGGTCACACCCAGCTCCCCAATCAAAAATCCCGACTCGATAACGCTAATCCCATTAGGTCGCTCCAATAGTAGCAAGAAAGATATCCTCTCTGTTGTGTCCACGAATGGGAATGAGAACTCGGTGACTCTGAATGGAACGAGTGGGAATAACAATTGTGCTAATAATAAAGGTAGACCCTGGATGCTCCCAGTCTACACGAATAATAAGGCGAATGGAGCCGCTCTCCAGAATGGGGAGAAGGAGAATAGCATTGAGAAGGACGTGGGTGTTGGGGAAAGTGAGAAAGTGGGGAATGGGAGTGTGGTGAAGCGAGAGAATACAGTGAAAGACTTGACTCAAAAGTTGGCCAATCAAAGTTTACTCACCAGCCCTGTGGATGAGAATAAGTCATTTAGCCGAACGGGAGATCTCAGTGGTGTCGTGTTAAAAGCCAAAGAAGGATTAGCTAAATCAAAATCCCGTGCAGACATTAAGCCGCCCCAGCCCACGGATGTTATGAATGGCACAAATAACTGTAATAATGGAAGTAGCCTCCTGGAAGTGAAAAAATCGGATAATGAGCTACACTGGGATTTTCTAGTCAGTAATTTGAATCGACCCTTGGAAGTTTGTGATCTTGATTTTAAGGACCTGAAGGAAGTGGATGACACGAGTATCCTAGCACCCTCCCCCCATCTCTTCAATGGTGGTGGTCTCAATGGCTTCCCCCCACCCGTCCCCTCCATGAATGGCTTTAGCTTAGGACCTCCCCCTCCTCCCCCTGGCATGGGCATCAAATCCATTCCACCCCCACCCCTTAATGGACTTCAGAATGGAGGGATTAATGGACTTATTCGCGGACCTCCGGCTCCACCTCTTTTTGGGATTGCTCTCAAACATCAAAATAATAATAATTCAACTGACAACCTCCTCACCAGTAAGAATTCAATGGCTACGGGGAAAAAGACCAAAAAGACGGTGAAATTATTTTGGAAGGAAGTACGGGAGGATCCGGTGACTGCGATGAAAATCCAGAAAGTCGGATGTATATGGGATGAGCTGGCGCCCATTCCCTTGGATACGCAACGGCTAGAGCATCTTTTCGAGTCCCGGGCTAAAGATGTTATCACGAAGGTAAGTCTGTCTGCAATCCTCTCAACAATTTGATCGCACACAAACACGCGCAGCAGAAGTCACTCTGAGACCATTAGTCTATATTACGACTTGGCCTACAAAAGCGCTAATCAGTTCATTCCGTCACTTTTGTGATTAATCACTCTTCTCAACTTCCATATACTTTCCATTATATTGTATTCGATTATCTGTACTATTCAACTATTCATTTGGCTTTTATTATTTTGTTTATGTATTAATCATTTTGAGTCGTTCTACTACTGATATCATGATGCATTTACTAATCGTTAATGCACCTGACTTACATAAAAGAACTGAAAGCTTCTGTTGCTGCCACCACCGTACTGCCACAGTAAAATGAGATACAATCACATTTTAACTTTTTAACGTTTTAAAATCAAAAGATGTTTTGGAAAGCACAAAAAAAAGAAAAAAAGAAAAAAGAAAGCAAGAGTTTATGATTTATTAGTATCAAAGTGTATGCAACGTACGTAATACGACACTTAACACCTGCTTCATTTTTTGGTTTGTATGAAGTTTAATATGTATAACAGTTAGTTACGATCTTGTTATGATGATTAATATAATTATTATTACTTTATTGCCTTCTTTCATTCTGTATTTTTTTACTATATTTTTTTTAATATAGTATCTTCAATTTCACTTGAAACAAATTCCAAATTCACATCTTCGTGTTGACTTCATATGCACATTAGATTTCATTCATTTTCCCTCATTAGTTAACTGCAGTCACAGTCATGCCTTGCACTCGCTGTTTCTCTTTATAGTACACACACGTTTGAATCAATGAATGAATACACAAAACTTGTTACTTACTATTTACGCAATTACATTACCTATTTATAGATGTATGTATGTTAATTATTATATACAATATATATATCTATAAAGCCTTGTTGCCTGTTGCTATATACATAATAAGTATTTGAATTTGAAGTACTTATGAATTTGAATATGAAAAAAATACCATTTTTTTTCAACTTCTTTCTTCCTGTGTATCTTTTAGGGCGAAAGATAAAAAAAGGATTTGACTATAGGATTATATTGAATTTAAAAAATATTTTTTGGTTTGTTTTGATTTTTGTTGCTTGCTCTACGCTTGTGGAATTACAACGACTCTCATTCAATGCAATCAATTGACATGGTGCCTACAGGAGGTGAGTTGACTTACTCTTACAAAAATGCTTCTCAAGTATCGATTATGTACACAGACTGTGTCGTTGCCGTTCGTTCGTTCGTTCGTTCTCCTTGTCTTCGTCTCGTCTACAAAACCGTTGTTGTTGTTTTTTTTTTTTAATTATTCCGTGCTCGGTGTTATCTTGTTGCCTTGTGTCTTGTTTAATTGCCTAATGTATTATCTCTTCATTGACTCTAATCTCATCATCTATTTCGTTTGAGTTGCTAATATACGTGTAATTCTGCCTTCGGCGGCCCCCTTCATTTCTTGCTTGTTTTTCATGGCCTAATGCATTTTTTTTTGCGTGTGCCTATGTGTTTCTCTCGTATTATTCTTAATCCTTATAATTGCACATTTATAAACAAATAATTATTTCTTCTTCCTCTGTTCTGTTCTATTATTTAATTTTTTTGTTTTTGACTTAGTAAATACCTAATAATGTATCATTGTTTTTTGCATTATGTATTTCTTTATATGGTCAAACAGAGAGGAATTAAATCCAAAATTAAATCAGAATGACAGTGTATAAAATAAATGTGTTCGTTGTCCCACACGTATAATTAATTAAAATATAATAATCAATCAATGTGTCTTTGTCCGTGTCCATGTCTTCTATAGTGTAATCACAATCACAGTCGAATGAATTCCCTTTGTAATGCTGCAGTGTGTGCAGTTCCAACAAATTCTTTATTTTTTTTTTGTTTACCTTATTATATACTCTTCCGTACCGTTTTGCTTAAAGTGAACTGAGTATCATTGCAAATGAAATATTATCACAATCAACATGATAATTACCCTATTTTTTATCCTTATATACGTATCTAAATGTCATTATATGTCACTATGAATGTGTACCGAGAAATGTACCACAGATCCGTCCCTTGTATGTTTCATTATAGATTATACTATATGTTCTTTGTCATTTGAAATTTCGGGAGTGATGATAGTTTGAACTAATAGATATAACGTTAAATCTTTTTTTTAGAAAACAACTGATATGAATAAGAGTAAAGAGATTGTGGTCCTTGATCCGAAACGATCGAATGCAATTAACATTGGAATGACCAAGTTGCCCCCACCACGAACTATTAAAGCGGCAATCATGAAAATGGATGCCACCATCATTAATCGAGAAGGGATTGAGGTAAGTCTTAAAGGATAAATAGAATGATAGTTTAATCCATTAATTAATTCTTTAAATGCTAACATAATTACCACATTTTGTTTAGAAACTTTTGGCTATGCTACCAACGGAGGAAGAGCGAGCTAAAATCCAAGAAGCACAATTTGCAAATCCAGAAATACCGCTAGGCAGTGCGGAGCAGTTTTTACTCACATTAGCATCCATTTCTGAATTAACTGCTCGTCTCAAACTTTGGGCTTTCAAATTGGACTATGAAAATTTAGAGAAGGTTAACATTTTTTTGTTCGTGGTATTCATTTTATAGTGTTGGCATTATGTTTGACTTGATGATGACCCAACGTTTGACAGGATGACAGTAATAATTGCGTATCCAGTCAGTATGTAGGGAAACAGTCAACACGTACACGACATTTGGAAAGAGAATGTAGCTATTATGTAGTACGTATAATTATATATGCGCATTATTTACATTTTGTGGGTACTTGATGATGACTTCAGGAAGTTGCGGAGCCGTTGATGGATTTAAAACAAGGGTTAGAGGCCTTGGAGAAGAACAAGACATTCCGGTGCATTTTAACGACACTCTTGTGTATCGGTAACTTCTTGAATGGGGCGGAGGCCAAAGGTTTCCAAATCGATTACTTGGCTAAAGTTCCTGAAGTGAAGGACACCGTCCATAAACACTCACTTCTTCATCATCTCTGCCATATTGTAATTGAGAAGTTCCCGGATTCCACCGATTTGTATTCTGAAGTACGAGAGGCTTTTATTTTTTTTAAACGTTTTTTTTCTGCAAACTTATTTCACTGTTGTATCGCTCCTTTAAATAATTACTGAAATTAGCTCAGCTCTGTAGCTTAATCTCCTGATACTTTTATGACGTCAACAGATCGGCCCAGTAACTAGAGCTTCCAGAGTTGATTTCGAAGATCTTGCAGCTAATCTCGCCAAGATGGAAACAGACTGCAAAGCATCCTGGGATCACCTACGTGTCATTGCCAAACACGATGGACCTACGAATATGAAACTCAAGTAAGAATAATGATAGTTTGTCAATATCTCAAGGAGACCTACGCATTTTGCTCCCTAATGATTTTCCATTTCATACAGTCCCCCAGTCACACTTTTGTTGGCTTTACCCAGAATCTGATAAGACCTTTAAAATGCTCATTGCGCATTGTTTTAACTTGTGCGTTGCTCCAAATTACACTTCCTGTACACAATGTAATTATGCACCGACTCATTACACATTTAAGTCCGTCTAACTCTTGTGTCTCTCCTTGTATCTTTGTCTACAGAATGTCAGAGTTCTTGGCTGACTGTGCTGAGCGCATAATTGTTTTGGGCATAGTTCATCGTCGTGTAATGAATAGGTAAGATTTATGATTTTCCTCTCACACGCACACACACCGACACTTCCATGCGAAAATGTGACTGAAGCATAGAGGAAGTGATGTAGTAACGACAATAAACATTTTTGTGAAATTACATACAATGCTCTATGCATTGTGACTCAGTCGTATCGGTTTATGTATTTGCGTGATAGAAAGAATTGGCACTAATGTATGCACATTGTCTTGACAGATATCATAAGTTTTTACTATGGCTTGGAGTTTTGGCACATCAAGTGACGACGACGAAGCCGCAGATTCTCTTCAAAATAGTCTCAGAATTTGCATTGGAGTATAGAACAACACGAGAGCGCGTGATACAGCAGTTACAAAAGAAAGCTAATCATCGTGAAAGGAATAAGACCAGGGGTAAAATGATAACTGAGGTACGTTCATTAGCCGCTTATGGCCACGTCTGATTGATTGTAGATTTGGTCGTGCATAGTATGTATGTGTAGAGGGGCCTTGTATCCTCTTCTTTTAATGTGCCAGCTAAAATACTATGGCATTCTGTTACAGCAACTGATGTACAAAACCAAAGAAGACAAGGCTGACGCAGAGTTGCAAAGGGTACTCAAGAAAACGACGACTGATACCGGGGATGGGGAGGCAGTTCGCAGTCCTCTCACATGGACTCGCCGTCCCAACAAGAGTCAACAGTCAAACATCAACAATAACAATAATAATCATATCAATAGCAATAACAACAAGTGTGCCACTCTCAATGGACACGGCACGCTGGCGGATGGTGATGATGAAATTCTTGAAAGCTTGGTCAAGACAGCCACTCAAACTCCTGCCACCAGAGCAGCTCCTCGGGAGAGAAAACGAAATTCTCGATACTCTGATAGGAAGTCGTGTAAGTAGAACACGCGTGTACACTCAATCCAATTATTATCACTATAGAGCCATCCGTAGTATCACATTTGCCCATCTTCTCAAAGACGAAGGCAGACAGACAGACAGGCAGGCAGACGACTTGCAGCGCATCCTTCCTCGTCAAAGTTTATAATTATTCAAAAGGGTTTATTTTTAGAGGAAAACAATCCGCCGTCTTGTCTGTTGTTTCTCTGACGAAAACTCTCATGTCATTACTAGGAGTATGCCCGCTGTTGCTAATTAAGAGAGAGAGAGAGAGATCAGTTGAATGCGGGTGCGTCTGTCTGTTCCTCGTGTAGTACGCACCCCCCGTCACTATTTTACTTTTAAGGGATATTTTAGACATTGGAATTTCCTCGTCGCTCTGCTTTAGCGTCCAATTATTTCCGTATCGTTCTGTGGCGTGTACCGTAAAATGCTCTCATCACAAGTAGCTAATTTAGTAATTTGACAATATGTATGCTTATTTGTCCCAATTATCTTTGTATTTTTTTATATGTTCATTTGACACATGGAACCGTTGATTTTTCTTGGAATCGACAAGTGAAGAGATCACGTACACGTGAAAATAATGTAGGCGTGTCTTTGTATGCAGCTCTTACTGGAAATTAAATAGTATTCTCGTCTCTTTTCCATTGATATGGTACACACCGTCCGCTCATTCTGTGTGTGGTTTTCCGTGTGACGATTTCTAGTAATTATTGTAAATGCCATGTGCTTTTTGTGGAACTGATAGATGGATGTCAAATATTTCCAATAACAATGAGAGACCCTTACGGCGTTCCCTTTTATTATGTAATTTTTTAAGCTTACAATTAGCTCAGTTGTTGAAAAGAAGGGAAAAAAGGTTTACCAAAACCACACAAAAATATTTTAATAGTGCTGTTAGGGTGCATGTATGTATTATCAAAAAATAGCATGAAATTTCCCTTATGTATGTACTACATACATATTTGAGTAGAGATCTGAAGCTTGGGGTACTAATTAGTATAGTATCCGATTGTGTGAGCAAACGCATGAATATGAATATATGATTATCTATGTAATTACTTAATTACGACTAACTTCTACAATATATTTTATATTATTTTGCTGTGATGACCTACTGACACAGACAGACGTGATTACGTAGCTACAGATGTCTAATAAAAATTTCTAGCTGTATCTACTACCACTATGTCTTATAGAAAACCTGCACGCTAAATCTACAGTGAAAGTTATTTGAGGCCTTGCTGATTAATTTTGAAATGTTTTCTACAGTGAGAAGAACACTGCGTCATGGCCTGTCGGAAGAAGAGCGAAAATTACTTGCAGCTTTCATGGCAAACGGTCACACGTTTTAGTAGGTCAATCGATAATAATTATAAGATGTACATATAAAAATACTGCAACTAAAATACGAATCTACAGATATTGGACGATTATTATGACCGACTTCTAGTTTACATTTTATTAAAAATGATCCTTAAGTTTGACTTTTTTTTTGTGAGTGCACATTATGTAAAACATGGTCCTCGTCGTACCGTAGAACTGTAAGTTTAATGAAAAATGTATCATTTTAATTTGACGTTGGGTGATTCGAATACCAATAACTATTGTATAGCTACAGCTTCTGGAAATTCGTGGAATTCAAATTTTTATCTTCCTCTCGCAACCGAAGCCCTTATTACCTTTATATTATATATTGACTAGATTATAGTTTTAAGTGTAAATGATACTTCGTCCTCGTATCGTATCGTGAGTGTACAGGTAGACACTAATTATTTCCAAAAACTAATTCGTTTATGTAATGTACTATGATCGCATTTAGCTAATTATCAAAACACTATACTTATACAGTAATGTACAGTAATGTTAGAGTACAATAGTCAAGATGTTACGTGAGCGAGAGATTGAAATGTTATTACTTTATGATATTGATGACGATGATGGCGATATGAAGTTGTGGTAAATTATTATCATTATATTTAAAGAAATAAAAAAAAATACCAATATTTGATTACTTGTTGCTTTTGTGACCACTTACGTTAAACTTTACCAATCAGACTAATTAAACTATTTACTACTATGCTGTAGGTAATTTGGCTTTCCCAGCCATCCTATGTATGTATTTAAGCATAATATTGCATGTAGCAATAATATTAGTAAGTAATTTCGATAAACCACAAAGCAAAAAACCAAATAAGTTAAGAAGCTACTATAATTTGATATACATACATATATATACTTACATACTATTTGTAGGAATTATATTATAATTTTAAAATCAAATCAATTAGTATGTTTGTGACATCTCGGTTAGAGGATGCAAAATTTGAATTACAATTTTTATTGGGAAAATTGTAAATTCAACATCAACGTCCCATACTAATAGATGTCCAAAAAAGTTGGTATGATTACCATTACAATGTATCACTATTACTATTAATTATTATCTTATGACGATAGACTTTATTGTAAAACTTTGCCTAGTCAGTGATAAACTCTTTAATGTCGTATCTAACTATTGTTCTCAGACATTAACAGAGAATGCCTCAGAAGAATAATTATTATGTAGCTTGGCGAACCAGTTATCACAATACAAGTAGAAAATGACGATGATGATGATCATTGATCATTCTGGAACAAACAATGTTCACTACGTTGCGTTGTTGTGTCTACAGCTACTTAAGACCAGCCAGCAAAAATATTTAATGGAGAAAGAAGTCCTCACAAAGTTAACAATATTCAATAATTGATTAAAGTAAGCAGTAATCATGAATTGATGTTTGACGGATCCTTTGGATTGGATTTCGTGATTGTCCAAGTTGGACCCCCACATTTATTATCGTTATCGCTGTAATAATGCATGTCGTACTAAACAGAATATTTGTAACCCTTGTTTTTATTTTAAAATAACGAGAAAGAAATCATATAGTTAAGTACGATTACGAAACAATACTATTATTATCTTAGTTTTCTCTCTGCACTCCTTAGTTGTTGTTGTTGTTATATGATTACTTTATGATTCGAGAGAACCCCTGTGCAAGGAATTTGTGACTTGTGTGTAAAAACATTTTTGATTGTGATCTGATTATTGGTCATAAACTTGCCGGGAAAAAAAATCACTATTACTATTACCAATCGACACTGTTATCTGTTTTTCAATTATACGACTGCGTAATCTACTAGTGATAAGTTGTTAATTATTCAGTAATCCTTCTAAATTTTAGTAACTGTGTGATTCGATCCCAATTCTGATGCAGTCCATTTTAATTTCAATTATGGTGATTCCCCAATTGATGTGAAAAGACCGACCATGGTGTATAAACAGAGATATACATATATGGAGTGACAGTATGCTTGCGTTCATTTTTACAAATGGAATAAGGAATATTCTTGCCTATCGTTTGTTACAGCAACAAATTACGTAGAACTGACCACAGTTGTGTAGTAATTGTTGTATCACTATGAATACTAGCACTGCACTAGTAGATACACACACAAATCGGATTCTGATTTTATGCATGCAATATTAAATATATACATAAAACATATTATATAAAAATAATACAAAATTATTCGCAAGTCGCATTTAAGTAATAATTAATTATATACACAGTGTATTCACGAAATATTTAATAAAACGTTCTTCATACTTGTACTACTACTCACGACTCAACTAAATATAATAAAAATATGAAACAAATAAAGTGGTGAATCACCTGTAAAAATGAGTAATTTACTTTCTACGTACAGGCAAATATTTATTATTGAAAATGATTAGAAATTATCATTATCACATTATCAAGATGGAAGTGTGTTTTTTAAGTAAAGCTATTTTAGCTTTAACAATATTTGAAATACATAGTTTTTAGAATGCTTTTAAGGTCTGTATGTAGTAAGTTCATAAATCCATTCATAATAGTTTAATAAATATTACATCGGTACGGTAATGTTTAATTTTGGGTCCAATTTCATTGCGTACTTTATAGCTCTCAATGCGTTCGGATTCCCTGCCCAAGCTCTGCAAAAAGAAATAAAAACAAACTGAGTTCGACTGCAGAAAACAGAATAGGAACTAAACATCTTATTTTTGAATCAGCGTTACGCATAGCATAGCATAACGGACATCATAACATTTGATCTACACAGCGAATCTCACTTTAGTCAGTGTGAGTATATAAATAGGTACTTTTATTTACGGTACACATACCATTGTTCCAGAATATATACTGACTCCATTTCATGCTCATAAAATCCAACAAATGGCTATAAATAAACATTTTAATTTATTTTTAAAAAAGTCAAGCACCTTCTGGCAATCCCGTTGTTAACATCCCAGTTTAAAAGACTGGCTGCTACGTCAGACCTTGTTCCATCCAAAACGAGTCCAAAGTTCCCGTTCATAGCTTCACCCCTATATTCACATAAAATTCACCATCGTAGTGTATTAAGTCGGAAGTCACCATCTGTACTAGATTTAATTGCAATGTATTTCTTTTCGTAGAACTGCTCGACAGTACTACAGAGATAATAAAACAGATCGGAGTGATCGCAGATACACAAAGACAAAGACCAAAGACCACATGGTTGGTTGGTTGGAAATCAATCTCAAGAAAAGTTTGCAATTTTACGGAGAACAGTAGGCATCAGGAATTTTGTGATTTAATCCTTTTTTATGTACAGTAGTTAATAGTAATTAGCAGCTATTACTATTACCTCTGCTAGCCAAACTTACCTTCAAACGCTACAATCACACATGTAAAAACGTATTCAGTTTTGATCAGCCTTTTTGTTTTCAAGTTCAACAAAATATTTTAAGATCATAATTGTAATGAGAGCAGTAAATAAAATTCCAGTGTAGAGCAGCACTGTTTTCACGTTATCCGTTTTCATGATGATTTGACCTATAAGCCTGAACTCGACTTCACAACTTTTCCGAATTCAAACCGGAGGTTCTAGTATCAAAACTGAAATTCAAATTATGGGGGTATTACGGTAGGAAATTAATTGATGGGAACACGTATTGGGACTAATGATTGATAACTACCAAACAATCAATCAACCGTAGCACATAGCTATATTTTTTCGGTTTTCGGATTCGGATTGGGATTCGGATTGAAGCATTCCCAACAGGAAACTCCGCAGGAATAGTTCAAAGGTAACTGACTAGTGAGAAGGCTAACAATATTTTGATACTAAACTGATTGGATCGGGAAATCAAAAGGCTAGGACAAAACGATGCCGATGCGATGGTAAGCGAGTAATGTGTAGGTACTCCGTGTATGCGTTTCACTCTTGCAAAAAATATTAAATTTGCTAAATGTCGTAATAAATACTGTATGTATCCTTGCAATAACAGTAGACGTAGGCCAGTGCCGTTCACAGTTCAATGACAAGATGAAAATAATATGAATCGTAGGCCGCTCAATGAGGGATTTCGTGTTAGATGTATCAAACACGAATTATTTAAGTATAATTACATAAATACCGAAGCCCTGCAGGAAACCATTGAAGGAAGACAGTGAGACTATAACTGGTATGAACGCATCGCTTCGTTATATACATACATCCATACTAGCTTATTTAACATTTTGAGTTTGCGAATTTCTCAATATTTACTCTCATGTTGTCCTAGGTATTAGCCATATCTACAGCCCACCTTCCAATAAATATTATACGAGTAAGGTAGGATGGCTAAGAAGTAGAAGACAAGAAGCAATCATAATAGGATTAAGTATTTCTCTCTCTCTCTCTCTGCCCATCTACGCAAATGGACAGGGTTTAGAAAATTCTGCAGAAATTCCTTTCCAAACGAGTAAGAAAACAGAAGGAGCCAGATACTACATAGTTATTCAAGTAAAAATGATGCTACGAAGAAAAGGATCCTATGAAGTCTGAACTTTCACTACGCATAACCACCTTTTCGTGGTCAAAACATCGCTGATCTCAAAATCCCAATGTACGCATTACAGTGGCCAACAACCTTAATAGAATTACAACTGACTTACTCTTCGATTTCGTTTCTTCTATAACGTGACAGAGGCAATGATCCTTTTGTATTTGAGTGTTGTTGCAAAAACAACTTTTGGAAAGGGACTCACTAGTCCTGAAGTAAAAAGGTGTAGCTTGCAACGGCGTATGTAATGAAAGATTGTAATTATTATACATTTACTAACCATCCGACTCCACCGCCGTTATGAAGGGCAACATAAGTAGCACCTCGGAAGCCCAGTCCGATGAAATTTTGAACGGCCATGTCCGCTGTAAACTTGGACCCGTCTGTCACATTTGCGGTTTCTCTGTACGGCGAGTCCGTCCCGGACACATCATGATGGTCTCTGCTAATTACAACCGGACCCTAAAGAAAACAAAGTTCTCAGTTCACTTTCTCTTTAGCCCGTAATTAATCATAGACTTGATAGTGAAAGTGGCTTCAAAAAGCTGTTGTCGCAGTTATACTTCTAGTTCCCCTGTCATGACAAGGTTATCAAAGGCGCGTGCTATTGCTGTTCGGCCAATCCAGTCGCTGTATAGAATTCTAGCTTGAGAGCCTACAACTAATTTGTGTGGGCCAGCTTCCCGAATCCATTTTAAATTCTCCGTGTAATGGAATCGAACGGCTTCATCCAAATTTGTTTCTACAAATTAGTGTTCCATCATTTTAGTATTCCGAATAACCGTAGGACAGTAGTGAGCAGTGAGTTATTTTAATTTGTATTCGATGGTACTACATATTCTAGAGAACATGAGAGGTACACCTAATCACCTTTTAGCAGTGTCTCTAGAACCTCGGCAGCGGCTTTATCCGTTTTTTCCAGGTCACTTTCCAGCCCAGAGCAGCATACCCAGCGAAAGGGTCCAAATCCCAGGGAAAAAATATCTCTGGAGAAACAAATGAAAGAATTGAGGTATTTTATTTCATTTTAAGCAAGTTTAAAGTTGATTTTCAGCCCCAGTTAGATGGTGAGCAGATGAGAAGGGAAGATGATTAATAATTACCCCATTATGTCCTCGACATAGGATGGATAAAGAAATTCATCCGGATTATTAGGCTTAGTAATGGCGGCTCCAGCCCGCTTGGCCTCCAATAGGAAAGCATTGCCGTAGTCCCAGAAATGAAGCCCTGTGGAACTAACTAATGTATTGATGGCATTCACTTGACGATTTAAACTGTGTCTCACTGCTTCTTTAAACGCTTCGGAGTTTTCAACCATCAACTGCAACCATAAGATCAACAAGTTTTTATCAGTATGTTCTAAACTTGAGACTGAAGTTACTCAAAATATTTGATTAACCTTTTGGGACTCTTCTACTGTTAGTGAGACAGGGTAGTAGCCACCACTGAACGGAATATGAAGAGATGTTTGGTCTGAACCCATGTCAACGAGCTTTTCTCCAGTCCGTTCATACTCTTGAACTAGCCTCTCCCAGAGATCTACGACATTCCCATGATAGCCAAGACTTGTCGCCTCCTTGTTTGTCTTTGCTTCCACAATCCGTTTCAAAAGGGCATCTAAATCGTCAAACATTTCCTTAACCCAACCTTGATCATAGCGTTTCTTCAGAGCTGCATAGCTAATCTAAATCAAAATTAACAAAATAATCAATCAATATAGTGTATCCCTGTCGTGTTAAAACAGTAATAAATTATTCGAAATATATTATGTAAAGGGAACAAACTTCGGCAATGACTCCCACGCAGCCCGCAATAACTAGAATAAAAGGAAAACTTTGATTATTATTATTGCATAATAGGATTTGATACGAAAGTACCGTAAATCCTCTTTTACTACGCGGGTCTCTAATTATACGCGGGTCTCTAATTGTACGCGGGGGTCCGAGGGCCT
>JAQFZC010004795.1:0-15349 GCA_034695205.1 Dicyrtoma fusca | reverse complement strand
ATACGCGTTGGAAGTTCTTACTACATATCTATTGATAATCTGTACACTTGGTCAGAAGCAATCGTCAACTATACGCTCCTTTTGCTTTCGGCATTTTGAGTAAGTAAAGTTCCGAAATACCCTAATTGTATGTATTTGCTTAGATGTAGAATGTCATATTTAATTGTGCTTTTATTTTAAACGGGCAAAACGTTGCTAACGATTTTTTATAACATTTTCAGGCGTCTCTTGCATTACTCTATGTTTACAGTGTACTTATTTTGCTTAAACGCATATACGGTTTTCTAATCATACCAGCGATTGGTAAATGTAATGTATAGTTCAGCAACTGTTGACATTTTGGTTGTTATTAACTCCATTCATTTTTTTAATGATTGCTAATCCAGCTTAACGCAAAGTAAAAAATACTGCATACTAAACAAGATCATAAGCGGTAAATAGTTGTTATTGGTTTGATGTGTTTGAGTTAAAATCTATTATAAAATATACTGTATGGATATCATACCATTAGCATGTACGAGCAACTTCTTGCCTAAATCAAATGAGTAAATATATTTGTATAATGATAATTACCTTTTTCATTAACTCACCATTTTAAAATATAATAAATAGATACACAGTGAGCTAAATGGACAGTGCATATTAATTACTTGATTTACTAGAACTGCAGTACGAGCTCACTTTGATGACGAATGTTTGACAAGCTTCACGGAAAAATGTATTTACTTCCATTTGTCATGGTGTTTTCATTCAGGCATAAGCAATATTGACCTCCCTTTGCTCTGATAAATCTTGCTGTGTTGCGTACGTATATACATATGTAAAACGCTAGCTTAACTCCAAAGTGTCTCACCGGGCATGACTCCGTACGCTGCGGGCGGCAATATGTTGTAAAAATTAATTTTAGACAAACGTCAGTTGTTTTAATTTTGAATATTTTTAAAGTAAGTTGTATTTAATTAATAACAATAATACCTTATTTTCTCGATTTGGCTTTGGCCTATATAACTTCAGAGTTATAATGTACGTACATAATAGTTTCTTTAAAAGAACCTGCCTAAATCAGCTTCTTAAAAGATGACAAATTTATGTAGATAAACCATTGGCTTTGGCGGGAGTAAAGTTTGGAAACAACTGGGTCATTGTAGGGTCGAACAAAAGTTTTCTTAAGCTTAAATATTATATGCATAGTACACGAATAGATCAATTTAGTCCTATTGGGTTCATTCATGTAATAAAATTAATGTTTTTATTACTAATTACTAAAAAGTATATACATAATTTACTGCAAACTAGAAATTGTGTTCTATCTGTATCGTCTTATACACTATTTTAACGGAAATGCCGAGTAGATGACAGATCTGAAGTTGGTTTTTGAACTGGATGTCCAAATTTTGAAATAACACAACAAATAAGCCAATATTTCATAATTATGATATTATTATTATGACTTCAATCATTTTTTATTGGGACAGTGATTATGTTTAGGAAAGGGTTAAATTATGCGTTGCAAACGTAATAATTGAATGTGCAATGTAATTCCTATATAAGCTGGCGATTGGGATGTGATCAACTTACTTCTTGATAGTAAAAATAGAACAATATCTAGAGAAATATTATGCAATGAACTCTCAGCCATTTGTATGAATGGACGTATAGACCCTTGTCGTGAACTGAAGTCCCACGCTAAGTATTTATATTATTATTATACTTATTTTGGTGTACTGCCATTATGCCCAGCTTCCCGGCTAGATCGTTTTTATCTACCTAGGTACTTTAATATAGACATAATAGGAACATTATTATTAGAAGTTCCCTTATGAATTCAAAAGGAAGTAAGGTATGGGAATTCTCAAACTCCCTTTTTAATAACCTATGGTTTTGTTCTAAGTCTAAACAAATTCTTATTACCTTTAATGTAAATATTCATCTATACAATTGTGATAAGTACGAAATACTAAAACACGACCTAAGGTTTTTAGCATTCCAGGCAACTCGTTATGAGTACCAAAGTAGACTTAAAATTACAACCAAAACGGCAGTTGTGCATGATAATCTGAAAACGTATAACATTAAAGTAGTAAATAAACATCATTTTAATACCATAAAATTTTTAATCAATATATTCTCCTTTAAAAATGATAACTACTATGATACAAAGCTCATTAAAAGTAATCAGTCACTTTGGTGATCAGCCATATATTAAAATTTCATTTAATTGTAATACACTAGTTAAAAAACGCAGTGTTTAACGTTTTCAAAGAAACATTTGACTCCAACCCCATAAACCTATCATCAGAGTTATAATGTTATAAATAAATTATATAGACTACAACTCCAAGAAATTAATTTTCTTACATATAAATTAAATACGAGTCAAATTAAAGAGGTTATCTTGCCCCTTAAAAATCAATGCTATCCTGGTTATGACGGTTTTGGTTGATGGTGAAGTTTAGTTACGGGTGAAGTTTATCTGTACTTTATTAAGGAGATTATTGCCACGCTACTATGAGTCTATACAAAATCAGTGGAGTTAAGTCTCTTCAAATGTCGATCATAGAATTCATTGTGAATATTGATCAAAATATTAGGTTTAAATCTATTTGTATTTTGGAATGAACAATAATGTACTAGTTAATACAGTGATTTATGTTACCTAGTACACAATTTACAAATGTTATATTTATAAACTAAACAACTTTAAGGGGGAAGTAAATATCAAACAAAATATTCATTCCAGGTTACTACAAATAATAGAGTATATGTAAAAAATTATGTCTTCAATGAATTGTATTATTATATTAAAAACAAGTATTACAAATTACCTATGAAATTATATCAAATAATAATAACATAAATCGTCGCTTAAGATGCAAAACGACGCGTATCCAATTCACCTTAAAGCAAAATGACGCGCAGGCAAAACTTTAAGATGCAAAATGTCTCATATCCATTGCCACCATTATTTCATGCGCTGGTCACGGTCGAATCTTGGAGCTGTCCTGTGCTGGTATAGTTGCACTTCCCTCAGACTCTTGCGCAGTGCTGCCCAAAATGCTCGCTATTCTAGTCTAGTCTAGCCACGTCTAAAAATAAACGCAGCTAGTCTAGTCTAGTCACACTTTTTTTGAGTCATGCTTAGTCTAGTCTAGTCTAGTCTAGTCTAGTCTAGTCAACATAAAATCTACTCTAGTCAAGTCGTATCTAGTCAACACAAACTCTGCTAGCCTATTCAAGTGTAGTCTAGTCAACTAGTCAGCTATTCCTTAACATGGGAGAGATCTTACCCAAAAAAGCTGAAAAGTCTAGTCAAGTCATAGGCATGAAATAATAATGGTAATGGATATGCGACATTTTGTTTCTTAACATTTTTCCCTGCGCGTTATTTTGCTTGTTAAGCGAATTGGATAAGCGTCATTTTGCATCTTAACGTTTTCCCCTGCGCGTTATTTTGCTTGTTTGGCGAATAGGATAAGCGTCATTTTGTATCTTAACCGACGATATGTATATGAGTCAAATGTTATTCAAACCACGATGTAAAACTTTTTACAGAATAATTATAAATAATTATTTCTGAGAAACAAATGAACTACCAAATACACTTAACTTCCCTGGATAATTACTGTTATACAATACGATGTGTATTGACTCACTAAGAAATATTTTAGTAGTAGTTATTTATGTAAACCATTTCTACTAAAGTAGCTCAAAACCCGTTTCTAAAAGTTTGCTACTTCGATAAATTCATAAACAAGAATTGTTTTGTTGTACACTTTACTTAAATTGTATAGTTTTTAAGGCTTCTTTTAAGACTAAAGTATCTGTATGTATATTGTATATGGCTTAATATCGAGCTAATGTAACGTGGATGGCGTTCAGATCCAGATCAGATCAGATTCTTAGATTTGATGAGCTTGAGGATTGTTTGTTGGATAAATCCAGTTGAGCATGGGCTGATGCAGATGTTACAATTGTAGAAAATGATGCCGTAAGTTTGGCAGCAACCTGTGAACTAGAAGAATTCTGTGTAATTTCAGCCTCTATGTTGCATTTCACTTGGGCTCCATACTCGATCCCTACAGGTATAATAAAAAATTGATCCTTAAAAATAATATTTTATAAAAATTCACACGCTGTTTGAATTTTGTAATACGATTACTGAATGATGCCTATTCAACAACAGCAAAATATATAATTATTAAAATATATTACCAATAACCACAAGGGAGCCGCGAGTGTAGTACTGAATTGGAGATAAAGAAAACACTGATCATACCTGGAGTAGACAAATGTGTAATATTTCATATAGAACACTTGTCCTGCAGCTCAGGACTCCCTTAATTGAATTATATTTTGTTCCTTCATGAGTAGCAACTGAAACTGCTCCACTTGCAGAAACAGAACCAGTATACACACTTAACTGGACAGCGATGCTCAGCCCAATACTGTTAAATCAATCTTCCTCATTTTTACGACTTTGAATTCACTGACCCCGTTGGTGATGGAAGTAAGCATAGTAGAGCTAGCCAGCAAGGATGATTTTAAAGGAAGTTTTTTTCCTTCCTTTAAAACACTTTTCTGAACCGTGATTATACAGCAGATGAAATCATTGCTGAGCAAAACGGAAAAGAAGTAGTGTTTCTGTTTTATCGAAATGAATGGAAAATAAAAACAAGGCATTATAGTTTCACATTGTGGATGTTATGATTAAAATGAAATGCGAGATTAACCTAGTTGTTAACTGCGACAACATGTACTTTAATACATATTCCTGTATTTCTGAAAGCACATGATTATTAGAAAATACCTTTTTTCTCTCAAAATACAACCTATCAAGGAAATATACTTATTTTGCTCAAATGAATGGTTTTGAATTTTAATGGAGGTGGACTTCGGAAATTTGTGGGTAGAGTAGGTAATTTCAATTAAAAAGCAACCACAGCGTTAAATGATGTTTGTAAAAATAGGGTAACACTGTTTAGAGAAGATAGTGTAATGGATTAGTAGTACACAGTTACAGTCTAGGTTTTAGTGAATTTAATTAAATTACTAAACGCCGTGTTAATAAAATTAGTATTTTATTTAAACAGAAGTGTTTGTATTATAGACTATTGCTAGTTGTTTACGTTGGCCATAATTATTAGTAAAAATTGTATAATAGTTACATATTTATTCATTAACAAATGTAAATTGCTACTGTAGCTGCCAGTTTGCCAAAGTCAAGTTAATTTTTAACTCCAGAATGCCCGTGCTCACTAAAAGTATTATTCTTGAATAGTCGAAGTCATTGTATACTACTTCTGCCATTTTGCTGATACGTTTGTTGTGAATACTACTACTTCTGCAGTTAAGTACACACTAGACTTTAGCAACTCTGCAGTAACAGTAGCAATATGCAAAGAACTAATTGTATGTAAAAAATTTTTATTAAGTAACTATAATTATTAGAGTTTTTATGAATTGTGGTAACCAAATCAGTTGTAGATACAGAATGATTATAGTTGTATAGTTGTTAAAAGGAATACGTGGTTGATAGTTTAAGTTCATTTTAACGTAAAATTATTTGTATCATTTTTTCCTGTTCCGTTTTGGTAGCAAGATGCTGTATTTCTTCTTAATCTCCTTTTACATGTTTCTAGTAACCTGGAATTTGGGAATTGTTTTGGGAGAATTAAGGTATTCTTTCAGGTTGTATAAAAGGCAAACAGTTGATTTCTTAGGCATCCTGTCGCGCAGCAGGACAAAATAATTTCTTCCAAAATATGTGTTCTTGTAGTTTTCTAAAATTAAAATCATATTTGCGTACTCTAAATAATAATTATATAATATTTTACAATTAAAAATACACTATGTTAAACAAGTAAACCAGAATAAAGGCAAAAAACAATTATAGAACTTACGTATAGCTCATTTTTCATTTCCGGGGCCACATTGGTAAACCGTTTGAAGCTAGATAAGGGTAGGAACGACAGCCCTAAAATAATTCAATAATCGTTTAATAATTAATTACAGCTTTTACCTATAGATAGTAAGAGTTCAACCTTCCATTTATTTCAACTCGTATACTTACATGTGTCGAACTGATCCATCACGTACACTGATTTCTTGTGCGTGAATTGTCTAGTAAGTATAATTAGGTCCATAGCTGTAATAAAAATTGTCCGGTTAATTACATTATCTATGCACTGTAAAACTTTAAATAGCCTACCAGGCTGGTAACTAATGCGACCTGTTGCTTGTACGAATTACACCGGTTGGTAAAACATAACATGAAACTTATTAATCAATAGTTGTATCTGAAAGTACTTAAGATAGTACACAGGAATAATTCAAGGCCAGAAATTACGTACAAAGCGATACCGCGACATCTAAAAGTTACAAGGATTGGGGAACACAGGTGTGGGAATGATACGGGGGTAGGAACTACTCAAAGTTTTACGGTAGCTTGTAAATTTTTAAAATACATTCTATAATCCAGCCTAATCTCCGGCTGCTGATGACATGTGCCTAATTACAAATTCAGTAATATGCCATTTGACCATTTCACGAATTTACCAAAATGGACACCTATTTATAGAGGTGTATTGAACTTAGACAAGACCCGACGGTCTTCACAAAATGTTAACAAGATGCTCAGCAAAACTTTGCACAAGCTTATTTAAATTTGCAATAAACAGGCACCTTTAATTCACCCAGCAGCTTTACAGAGTTGTCAGATAGTTGATCAACTCTAGACGTGGCTAAGTGGGAAGTAAATTATATGAGATAACTGAAATCAGCAATTAAAATGGATTTCTGTAGTAAACACGCGGCTTTCTTTTGACTTAGCTGTGTTAATTTAGTGAAAGATTGACACTTTTAATTCATTTACCGCCGTGTCACTGTTCAGCTTTGTTAGAAACTACCTCGAGATTACTAAGAATGTAGCGGCGGTTTTCTCGGAATTTCCTACAAAACTTGAAAAAATAATCGATTAATAATTTAATGCTGTAAATGTTTGAGGTATGGCTTAACTTTTGGATTAATAGGTAATAAATAGCGATACAATAAAAGCGAGTATTAAATACCTCTGATCAGAGCAGTTCCTGGATGGACGATTGGTGAATTCCAACAATTAGCCACAGGGTTACTGAAATCATTGAGATTAAAATGCACGTGATTTAGTATGTTATAAAAATATATGCCATACAACCGCGAATCTGTATATTAACTTGATTAAATTATTATGTAGTAAAACCTAAAGCGAATACCTGCGTTCAGCGCAGTATCTGGCACGGTGAAAAGTAGATTTTGCAAATTGTTGACGCGATCAAACGAGCTGGATTTGTAAAGACACGATTTGAAGAATTCGGGTCGACTTAGAGACATTTACATTTTTTAAAATAATAGACTACAACCTGGATCGAAAGCAGCTTTCTGTTCAATGTCAGGCAGATTTAGATCGCCAGCCTGGAATTTGATGAAATCAGTGATATTATTGGTGGAATTGGCCTGCTTAATATTAAAAATATGAATGAGCGGGTCACGAAGTCACGTGTGAAAGCCTACAGAGTCATAAAGTGAGCAAAAAGCCACCTTCTAAGGGCATTTAATATATGACGTCACTTGCTCGTAGTGCCAAAGGGATAAAATATGGATGTGCAAACATATGCTTCTGCATCTTTTTATATTTTAATTTGGCATTTTTACGGTCAGGTCATATATGCAAGGACCCAGCCTCCACAGCTGACTGCTATTTATAAACAAGCACTGCTTTATACAGTTGTGCTATTAAACTCTGTGTTGAGCGGAGCTGGGCGGTGCAATTCGTAGTAGCATTGATTGAAAGAAATTAACCAAATCAACAGTATAGTAGCTGAAATCCGTTTCTAAAAGTTTGCTTCTTTGATAAATTCATCATAATCACGAATTTGGTTGTTGTACACTTTACTCAAATCGTCTAATTTTTTAGGCTTCTTTTAACACTAGTATGTGTATGTATAAAGTATATGGTTAACATCCAGCTATCGTAAAGTGGATGGCGTTCAGAAGTAGTATACCTATGCAAACTGTATATATGCTTGTCCAACTAAACTCACATTTCTTATTTAGCACTAACGCAGCGTTAGCAAATATTATTAGTAATTACCGTATATTCTCGTTTAGAGCTCCTGGGGCTCTATTTACAATGTTGTGTCGTAGATTGAGGCTGTATTCGAGACTGGGGTTCTAATCGAGACTGGGGCTCTATTCGAGACTTAAGCTTTATTCAAAACTTTCTGTATTGCTCAATAATAATAATTCTCGAATTTATTCAATAATTATTGACTTTCATCTTTCACATAAACAAATTTTGCAATTTAAAATTAGGACAAATATTACCATGAAAATTAATCTCTATCAGTAAATACACTTTTTTCGTTTGCTGCGTTCTCACTGTCACTACTGTTGTCTGACGTGTCGTCGCCAACATTTATTTCCGTATTGGAACCAGGTTCATCCTCACTATCAAAAGTGTCAATAACAAATACTTCCGGCTGCTCTTCAACTTCCTCTATTTGAATTGGAGGTTGCCGTTGACCATCACGATAATCTTGAATATACTGCCATGCACTTCTGCGGGGCTGGTCAATTTTATTGCAGTGAATGAGATCGTCTTCACCGCCCCTGGGTCTGTAGTTGATGCGCAGACTTTAAAACAACTTAATTATCATGTCTTCTTCTAAATTATTCCACGATGTTTTGACTATTGAACTACAAGACTTGTAGGACATATTACTGTCACCTGCCATCCACTTGCTATACTCCTCTCTGACGCCATCCTTAAATGGTTTATTCCGAACAACGTAGGGGGCTTGAATGTCTTTGGTAGTACCGCCTGGAATAACAGCCATTCTTGCATTAAAAGATTTAAACTGACGCTTTGTTGACACACTGATGTGAGCTCTAAAAAGGATAGACCAACAATGCAAAAATAAATTAGTTAAACTTATAACGTCTTACCTCAAAATGAGGCTTATTTTGTATAGCTTAAAATCGAAGTTCTTAGTAATTTGTAGACGTTCTGCAACTACTAGAATGTCAGCATAGCAATTTTACCTGAAGGCATCTCAAGCTAGCAATCTTTTCTTAAATGAAAGTTTTCCAAAATAACTGTATCCAGCCAATCGGCGACCAAGTTATCATCCATCCATCCTTTTGGATGGGATCGTATTTTAACTCCGTCAACTTCTTCATTCAGCTTCTTACATTTCCGTTTTCCATCTTCAAAAACGATTAATTGTTTTTAATTTCATCCCGCCACCCTTAGCTGCTAAAACCACAGTAACAAGCATTTTCTCATGTCCAGTTGTTTTTACGGGAACTGATTTGGACCCTTTGGTTGCGATTGTGGTACTGGATGGCATAATTAAAAAAGCACTCGTCTCGTCCATCGCGTAGACGTTTTTCGCATCAATAGTTTAATTTTTACGCGAATGTTGGACACGAAGGCAACGTAAGCTGCAATGTTTTCAGCTAACTGATCGGGATCCTTTTGTGCAACACTAATTACTCTTCGCAAAGTAAAGTCATTTCGTTTAGGACATTTCTCTAACTAACCTGCCGATGCTTTAAATTGTGTTCCTTCCTGGTCACTGCAAGTTGAAAAAATGCTTTTAGCATACTTTCTAATCATTGGGCGTGACACTCCTGTATTTGCATCTCCTAACTCCCAAATCCATTCCGTGATTTCGTTCTCTAATTCAACATGGGCTGGTTTCCAACTGCCTCCGCGTAACCGCTTTCTCGATTTGGAACCACTTTCAGCCATCAATTCTGAAATAAGTTAGTTTTTAAATACCTACTGTGTTTTCTAATAAAATCTCATTTATTAGTGCAATCAATGCAACTATAATAATTTTGAAGATGGAACATTAATAAATGAAATTAGACTTACCTAATTTATTTCTTACTTTTCGCCAGTCTGTCAGCGCGATCTAAAACCATAATGTTTAGCAGTTTGGTTCACAGAATGGCAATCACTGTATTTTAAAACCCCTAATTTGAACTCAACACCGTACGCCTTTCTTGGTGGCATGTTTAATGAGAAATTATATATGAAATTATGAATATTACAACTTACACATTGTCTCACAAAGAATAGTTCTCGTAAAAGTACAAAGACTCGAAATCGCCATGTTCAGAAACAAACTTTCGTTTGAAAACTTCGCGCCACTAGTAAACGAGTTTAATACGATATTAATACAGCATAGCAGAGTTTATTCTTAGTGCATTCTAATACAGCCCCACTGGGGCTTTATTTCAATTTTTCATTTGTACAATGGGGCCCTATTCGAGACTGGGGCTCTATTCGAGAATATACGGTATATCTACTAAAATACTACTTACAATGAGTGTACGCGCAAATTTTAGTTAATTTTTGTTCTGCGTTTCCGCTTTACACGTTAGTTGGCATTGCTTGTCCTTTTATTAGGTTTATACTGGAATCGGATAGGCAAAACTAACGATAAGACCTGGAGACTAAAATTAAGAGAAAAAAACTACGTTGTAAGCCCATTTGTATCAACAACAAAAATGCTTGCATTCAAATTGTTTAAAATTTCAAGCCATGCTCCACACATTTTGGAGCAAACAAAATTATTTTGACAATCAAAAGACAACATTAATATTTTTTTTAAATATGTCGTTTTTAAAATGTATTCGCTTTTAAAAACAATTTCTTCGTAAATTTTCGGAAGTGAGTAAGAAAAAGTTGTTTCCAATTTGTTAAATGCACTTACTCAGGCTTTTTTAAAATGTGTGAATGCAGTATTTTTATATTTAAATTTAAAAAAGAGACAAACAACCTTGAGTTTAGATATAAGATTAATTAGACTACTGCAAACCCTTATTTTTCTCTAATTTTGATCTTATCATAGGTTTTGCAAACGAGGGTCCGAGGGCGTCCTAAGATGATCAAATTACATTTTAAAGTGACGGAGGGAGGGTCCTTACTCTACTAACTTAGCTATTTAGCCCGTATGATCACGCGACAGGGTAGGTTTTGTTTTTTTACAAAAGCCAAGTACAAAACAAGGGTAGCGATCCGATTTCAATGATTGTTGCAGTAATAAATTCTCATTTAGGCTTCTGAAGTTTTATCAAGATGTTCTAGGCGACTTAGAAGTTATTAGGAATTAAAGTGAACTACTTTCAGGATAGTCATCAGCACATGAATCACAATATATATTCAAATGGAACTCTAAAAATATTAGCTAACACCATTGATTTATCTTTTAAAATCAATAATGAATCAAAAGTAGTTACGGCAGGTTATTGTTTTGTAATTTTGTGGACGACATGAAATATAAATACATAGTATGCTCTACAGAATGTAAAGTACACATAGAAGTAATGGGTTGCTCGAATGTTAAATGTGTGAAACCTAGTTGATTGATAGGTACGTAGGTTCTAGACATTGCACCAGAACATTCCATTTCAACCATACATTAGGCGATTGAAAATACACCTTTCAGAGTTATTACCATTGTGACAGCCAAACATTAAACTACTTTTAACTCGAGTAATCAAATAACCTGGAAATAGTTAATGGTTTGACTTTATAATTATGACTGCAAACTTAGAATAAAAATGGATTACGCAATACTTCGAAACTAAATAAAAAGATACAAACTTTAAAGGTTAAAAGCCGTTGACCTTCAAACAAAACAAGGTGTAATTATCGATCATACTGTTCGAATGGAGCAAGACGCTAATCAAGCGGAGTCTGCACATCAAGAGAAAAAAACAATCTATGACCCTTGCATTCCATACTTCGAAGAAAAACTCGGCCTGATTGACATACTGTTGATTGGGCTATACATCGCAGCCAAATGGACTATTACAAAATTCTTCCTAGATTTTCTGAAGGCCCAGCATCTACCAGCAACATTGATCGACGATGTGGTCACAACTGTGCTGAAGAAATCAGTCCAAATATTATGTGTTCACCATTTATTCTCGACTGTGCCTGATATCTAAAATATACTATTAAAAAAAATTTTTGCCCTAATTATAACAAAAATAATTTGTAACAAACAAAAGTCTGTAATGTATACTGAGTCCGTTGGGCTATCCTCATTGGAGGACGGTGTCAACTTTGTTTTGAATAATAAAATTTGTCTTCCTCTCTTTAAAAGTAGACAGACAAACGCAAAGTGTATTACCTGTTGTGTTTTTGTTAATGGATTTACGAAAACCTTTTAAGACTTGTGAGTGCTTGAATAATGAACTGACACGCGCAGCCGCACCAAACAAAATAAGTGTTAAAGCTTTTAATGTTCGAAATCCTGTGAAAAAAACTTAAATATTTATTTTCACTTCTGAAAAGTTCAATAGACACATATTATGTAGTGTTATAATATAGTTCCGAAGGATGGAGCTTAAATTTTTTGAGATCCCAACCCACAATAAAATGTAAATTGTTATATAAAGCTTTTAATCGTAAAGTTAAAATACATTAAAGTAAAAGGTTGCAACAAGACATACCATTGAAACAATGAACGATTTAACTTTTATAAAAGCGTCTCAGCTAAATATTAATTGGGTACCTAAAATATTTTAAGTCAACTAGAAACACGAAAACACGGGCCATCCTTGTATGAACTAATTATTAAGCTTTTAGTAGTAGGAATGAAGGTGCTATATACGGAACTAATGGATGCTCATACGTGTGAAGTCTATTTCGTTAATGCAAGTGTTATGCGTTATGCCACTAATCCGTATTTGGCGATGAAAAATTAAACCAAATAAATGTTAAAGCTTTTTGTGTTCGAAATGCTCTTAAAAAACTTGAATATTCATTTTCACTTCTGATCAATAGACACGAAGTGTAATTGTATAGTTTTGATGGATTACGTGATCCATTTCAACTCTAAGTGTACAGTTATAATCTGATAAATATTAAATGATATTTTAAGTATTGTTGTGATAAGTACTATGTAAGGTCTTTTAGTCCTCCGTCATTCTAGTGGTCGTAATGTAAATTGTTATAGAAAGCTTTTAATCGAACAGTTAAAATAATTTAAACTAAAAGGTAGCTACAAGTGTCTTAAGACTTACCGCTGGAACCATGAAAGGTGTAACTTTTATAGAGGCGTCTCAGTTAAATAATAATAGGGTACCTAAAATATTTTAAGTAAACTAGAAACTCACACACACAGGCCATCCATGTATGAAATAATTATTAAGATATTATTACTAAGAATAAAGGTGCTATAAATGGAAGTAATAGATGCTCATAATATTTTGTGTAAATGAAGTGGTTGTGGTACTCATCCGTATTTGGCGATGCAAAATTCAAATGCAATGTCAGTTTCATTGTGCAAGCCTACGAATAAGCTACCTTTAATTCGAGTAATCAAAGAAACTAGAAATAGTGGACGGTTAGTCTTTAAAGTTGTCTATACATAAAAAATATTCATTGAATTTTTGGTCTCAATTTTAAAGAAAATTAGCAAAATGAAAACATTAAGAACAAAACTTACTGCAAAAAATACTATTCGGAAACTCATAGAGTTCAAAACAGACCCTTTTAACGCGTACTGAAGTGTGATCGCCAGTATTTCAAGCACTCGCTTTGTCCACCATGTCTGGAACAACGAGAAGCGTCAGTATGAACAGCCGTCAAAGCTCAAGTCCAGCCTTTATTATTTGCAAGTGATCAATGAGTTCATTTTTTTCCTCGTGACCGTCACTGCCTTAGGGCTCTACTTTGCCAATGAAAAGGTGAATGTGGGGGTTTTGGTTCCGGATATTTTACTCATGATTGGATTTTGTTACGGACACAGCCATCAACTCAGCAGTCTTCTCTATGGCCGCGAATGTGAAACTCATGTCAAGGCACAGGCACAAATGGATCTATATTTCTGTAAGTGATTGTCAGTGTGCGGTTAATAGTTTGCACAGGGGCGTAACTAGCGGATGTGCAAGCGGTGCCTGGCACACGGGCCACAGGCCCGAGGGGCCTCAGAATGGCTCTAATTCACACTAGGTAAAAGCGAAAAATTGAATGCAAGTGATCATATGAATTGTTAACTTTATGAAATTGCACTATTAGTTAAAAATATTAAATACCAGTTTAAGTGATATAGCTTAAAGTACAAGCCAACACACCATATAACACTCAATGACGTTATTAGTTGCTTGAAGCACAAGTGACATTGAATCAAAAGATATTTGAGGCCCCTTGTTATGCATATTTCTGCTGTATGTCATTGCCCGCTTTCTTTACAACAGGCAGCATAATTTCAAAAACGAAAAAGTGAGTTCAATACAGGAAATAATTACAGCCCTATTGAAAACCGAGCTTGAATGTACCTACTCTGAAATTATAATAGTGAAATCTCTCTATAATGACACCTCTAGGGGAAGCATGTTTTATGTCATTATAGGGAGATGTCGTTATAGAGGGGGGTATTTAACATTGAAAAGATACACGACTTTTGTTATCAATCCTGACACTATAGGGAGAATGTCGTTATAAAGGATGTCATAATAGAGCGATTCCACTAAGTTAAGCCATTAAATACGAACAGCTTTGAACAGACACGCTATTAAATAGATTTCTGTGCTTCTTCTAGGAAACTAGGAAGTTCCAATGCAACAGCATTAAAAATAACGAACTTTTTTCGCTTTGTTTTTAACCTATTCGCAACTGGGAAACTATGCAAAGAGTGCCTTACAAAAAGGGATTTTTCTAGAAATTACCCTTTTCAAAAGGGTCAAAACTAGAAGTGGCATTTTTAAAGCATTCAAAGACAGTAATAAAGACTTTCAAAAGGGTCAAAAGAATACGTTAACATTTTCAAAACGATGTAAGTCGAGATATTACCACTTTCAAAAGGGTCAAAACAAGAAACTAATATTTTCAGAAAGGTCAAAACAAGAAATTACCTTTTTCAAAAAGGTGTAACACAAGAAATTGACACTTTCAAAAAGATGTCAAAACAAAAAATTAACTTTTTCAAAAAGATGTAAAATAAGAAATTAGCTTTTTCAAAAACGTGTAAAACAAGAAATTAACCTTTTCAAGTAGGTCAAAACAAGAAATTACTACTTTCAAAAAGATGTAAAACAAGAAATTTTCTTTTTCAAAAAGATGCAAAAAACAAGAAATGAACACTTTCAAAAAGGTGTAAAACAGGAAATTAGCACTTTCAAAAGGTGTAAAACTAGTTACTTATAGTACCGTTTCGAAAAGGTTAACCTTTTAATAAATTTTCGACTGTCAGTAACACTGTCGTCAGTCTTGGGCCAAACAGGTTGGCAAGGTTGAGTGTGGCCTGGTCTTTGAAGACAGGAAAAAAAGGAGATGGAAGGTGAGTTCCAA
>JAQFZC010004794.1:0-15353 GCA_034695205.1 Dicyrtoma fusca | reverse complement strand
TGAATTTAAGCCACCTTAAAAGAACTTTAAGCCCTTTAAGCCACTTTAAGCCACTTTAAGCCGGTCTAAACTACTTTTAGCCCTTTTAGCCCTTTAAGCCACAAAAACTCAGATGTCCGTAACCGGTTTAAACCGGTTTAAACCACCTTTGGGCCAGCCATGGTTTAAACCACCTGAAAACCCTGGAGGACATAACGGCGCCACCGAAATGCCGTCGCCCAAAATACCTAATAAAGTAATATAAATATATAATAAGGTGTGCCATTACCTATTCAACAAAGCGCAATTTAGATTTAATTTCAACGCAAGTTACATTATAAAAACGTAACAGTCATTAGGTAGTAATTTATTATGATCTTAATTGACACGCACCGTCCGTAAATATCATATCTTAAACCATGAATGAATAATACCGTAAATTCTCTACTAGTACGCCCGCGCTGTATTCTATTCAGTTCCTCCGACCCCTGTGTACAATTAGAGACCCGCACATTAATCAAGATCCGCGTATAATTCAAACTAACCGTTTTACTACTCTGAATTTAGTTGGAATAAACAGGCTAAAAACAAGAATTTTGATACTTTTAAGCGACTTAAAAGTATGTGTCATTTAATTCAAGCTATTCAGTGGCTAAAAAGTTAGGTTTACACTAATTTCTGTACAATTAAAAACTGAAAGTCCTTCCGGTGACCCGCGCTCTGTTAGAGACCCGCGTGTTACTGGAGACCCGCGCATTATTCCATTTAGGCCCTCGGACCCCCGCGTACAATTAGATCGAGACCCGCGTAGTAAACGAGAATTTACGGGACTTTCATAACGAAATGATGCAATTTCCGTGTTGTTTGTTTGGGAAAGAATACCTTCAACTACAGAAACAAAATTTTTGTATACAGATAAGTCATAATTAAATTATTTCAGATGACATTGACGTGTTTGACCCAAAACAAATTAAGCGGGGAATTCCCGAATTACTGCTGATGCTAATGGTGCTAATGACACTGGCATTTCGTGTGCAGAGAATATGGATCTCAGAGTCAGTTACGCAATAAAACGACTAGTTAAAAGCACTAGCTTTAGTGTACATACATACTACTGATTTAATTAAAGCAATAATTGTTTTTATTATCCCACACTACATATATATATACATACGTAAATTCTAAAAGGAACATTTTTTGGCTAATCTCTACGGCTCCAACGACCAGCATTACCTTTCTCATTACGATTATCAACTTGACCGCTTAATTGTGGTATAATTAACTCCCTATAATTAACGAGATAGATGAGCTTGTATATATAGCGTCATTTTTTACATTCGCAATTAACTATTGATGTACCTGCCCTATGTGCAGTGTAAGATAAGGTACTTGACACTTACAGAATACGCTAGAACGGTCACGTACAACAATAATTATGTATACTGTGTATGTATAAGTTTATTAAAATTACGTTTACTCATACACATAAGCCCTAACACATACTTAAAGTGTAGCTCAATCATTTTGACCAATCAGTCGATATAGGTATAGATAGATAAAGGCTACATAGATCTGCTTATATAATAACTGCCAGCGATACCAATTGATTATTCGAGTCATTATTGTTTTTTATCAACAATAATTCTTTTGGCACTTGTTTGTGTGCTTGCATGTATGTAAATAGAAAACTACATTTCGTGCCAGTCACTAACCGATAAAATATGTATGTTTATTAAAAAACTAGTATTTCTGATTCTGAGGCATCACACCAGTGCAATGAAGCTAAGATTTGCAATCACCTTCCAGTGGAATGAGGTAGTAGTGGTGGGGCAAGATAAAACTTTTTGTTGAATCCAATATTGTAGTACGGACACATCTGTTTGACCTCAATAAGCTCTTTAGTATGTTTCTTTTCAATCTCTGTAGTGAATAATTTCATGGACTCAGCCACCTGTCATATATTACATTTTGTTAGTCATTAGTTCACGTTGAATTATTATAATTTTGCTTCACTACTCCATAAAATGAAGATTCTTAGGACTTACAATATCCATCATTTCAGTCATGTGATACTCGTGAGCATTGTTCTGGAAAAGATTAACAATCGCTTGTATAAACCACCCACCATTCTCCTTGCAGCGGAAGGACTGATGATCTACATTGTAAGTACAATACAAACATGCTAAAGTAAACGCGACCACAAATTATTATGCAAAAGAAATTACACCATATAACAAAGAAAAAGAAGATTTTGAATATGAATACATCATAGAAACAAAGCAAACAAAAGATCCAAATATAATAAAAGCTTTAGTAAAATGGAAAAAAAGACCACACATTAATAATGCATATCAATCTATTTGGAACTAAGAAACCATATATATTATACTTTGCAAAAGTGTTTACATTTTGCATGGGGTCAAAACTAGAAATCAACATTTTCAAAAGCACTCGAAACAAGAAAGTATACATTTTTAAAAGGTCCGTATTGGAAAGTAACATTTTCAAAAACATTGTAAACAAACAACTAACACTTTCAAAAAGGCCAAAACTAGATATTACCCTTTCCAAACAGTGCCACAATTATAAATTAACATTATCACGAAGGTCAAAATTTTGATTTACCCTTTTTAAAAAAATGTCAAACTTGATGTTTTGACATTTTGAAAAACATTGTAAACTAAGAACTTAGCCTTTCAAAAAGGTCCAAACTAGATATTACCGTTTTAAAACCTTGCCACAATTAAACAAAATTAACATTATCACGAAGGTCAAAATTTTGATTTACCCTTTTTAAAGAAATGTCAAACTTTTGTTTGACATTGTTTGTCAATGTTTTAACATTTTGAAAAGGATTTACAGGTAAACATTATCTAGTAGTAAAAATAGGCGTTACAATATGTGAATTGTGAGGCCCTTAGTAGGTACTTTTAAAATGTTTAATTTTGTATAAATTGTATTTAGGCTTACCATCCATGGTTGAGTACCAAATGAGCATATCTGTCCAAGATGGTATGCAGCTGACATTCAATTCTTTAAAAATCTACATAGAGACAAACTAATTTAGGTGGCTATATAGCTATATAATAAAATATTATAATTGGGTTATGTAAGATAATATGTATATCTGAATATGTAAGTTTTAATTAAAATAAATTACGAACACTTAAGCTAATGGCATCTGCTACCGAATGGGGTGTCAAGACCTGCCCTTGTTCCGGAGTTTTGCCCCTTGAGTGACATAAAAATACAAGAGAAAAATATTTTGTTGTTCTTGCTTAATTGTAATTGTATGCTGTACAGTTGTAGAGGTACACATAGATAAGTACGTATGGACTTGTACCTGCAAAATTGAAAGAGAAAAACTTTTGGTTTCCCTATAAATGCCTTAAAGTTTGTATTATTGAATTGATTCACGATTTCCCAGCAACACTTGGGCATCCCATCAAAAGAGCAAATGCTATCCGGTTTATCGCCCACTGTGCCATGGCTCATAAGAGCCACGATGCAGGAAGGTGAATCGTTTTTTTCACAATCTGTTTTGAAGTCTTGAATGGCGTCGTCGATTCCCTAAAATACGTTTACAATAAATTGTACAATTTGTCAAAAATTATGAAGCCGAATAAGGCTTACCGTAAATGGTCGATTAGTTTCCCCGGAAACTAATTCAAAAAACTGGCTTGGCTCCCCTATGATTTACATGTTATAAACACGGAAACTATTCGAAACCGGAAACTATTTGCGACCCGGTAACTAATCGATCATTTATGGTACCTACTTTAATTACCCCATTTTGACTTATCTTACAATATTTACGTCGTTCTATAAAATTATGTACAATGAGTATGTACTTATGTACTTCACATGTTGCATTTGCCCATGAAATTACGGTCACTTTAAAATTTAAATCTTCGAGAGCCTTTTCAAGATGTACAGTGTCTTTCTCTGCACCAAGTCGCGTCTCATGTTGTGGATGAAGGAATTCAACAATATTGATAAGCAATGCTTGGCCAGTTTTTTGGTTCGCTTTGGGAAATGGATAGCACTACACATATTCAAAAATTAATTATCTAAGCCCACCTCAAAAATCAAAAGTGGTTTCATTTGACAGATAAATGTGTGTAAGGTATACACTTTTGATTATACTTTTAAAAACATCTTACATCTTTCTTGGACTTCTTGCGGCCAATCACGGTCTCAATAATAGTTTGTAAGGTAGGCTTCTGGACGTCTTTCTCTTGCGAATGGTGAGTAGTTCCCTTACTGCCGTTGCTCGATGAAGCGGACGCTCCCTGGCTCTCTTTAACAATTGGACGGGCATCCACCATAGAAGGCTCTCTGACCGTATTGTAAAGTCCCAACCATCCCTCTTTTATTGGTTGTTGAGCTTTTCGAAATTCCCGAAAAAGATTTTCAGTTTCATCGAAAAGACGTGAAGGACCCAATATTAAATTTTCACTAACAACTTGAGCTTCGTTTTTTTGGCTTGTTTCTAAGGACTTGTAAAACTGTACAATTTTACTCGGACTCGCTGAGCAGGATTCAATTGCTTGCAATTTACCATCGCTCAGAACGGCGTTGGAGACCCTGCAGTCTAATTCTAGGGTTTCAGGATTCAAGACAGCTTTTGCAAAGAGGGTGGAGCACAGATGTATCGTATTCATAAATCGGATATAGGTATCAATGTATCTGTGGAGGGGTTTTTTTGAGGGAGCAGTATTCATTTTGATCTTGTTGCAACAATTAACCTCTTATGAACTCGGGAATCTAGGACGAAAGCTCTGAAAAAAGGATAAAACTTTTTTAAAACGGCCCAATCTGGTAATTAACACTTTCTCAAAAATGTCAAAGTTAGTACATGACAATTTTTCAAAACGGTCAAAGCTAGTAAATAGTACTATTTCAAAAAGGTCAAAACTAGTAAATAACACTTTTTCAAAACGGTCAAAAATAGTAAATAACACTTTTTCAAAACGGTCAAAAATAGTAAATAACACTTTTTCAAAACGGTCAAAAATAGTAAATAACACGTTTTCAAAACGGTCAAAACTAGTAAATGCGACTTTTTTAAAAAGGTCAAAACTAGTAAATAACACTTTTTCAAAACGGTCAAAAATAGTAAATAACACTTTTTCAAAAAGGTTAAAACTAGTAAATACTATTTCAAAACGGTCAAAAATAGTAAATAACACTTTTTAAAATCGGTCAAAACTAGTAAATGCTACTTTTTCGAAAAGGTTACAACTAGTAAATAAATTTCTTAATAGATCAAAATCCAGAAGTTACTGTTTTCAAAAACGTTCAAAACTCAAAGTATATTCCCGTTTCAAAAAGGTTCAAGTAGGGACTAGCAACCAAAATAATAATGATCCACAGTTCTGGTCGAAGTGACCCGGTGGACTGCTTACGACTAACAGCTTATGATTATTATTGGATTTTTAACTTCAATTTCCAGCAGGTAAAAAATCATAACGTTTTTACAACGTTTTAAATAGGTTTAGTGAGACAAATGTAAAGATACAGCATAATCAATATTTGCTTTGTTTGTAATCATTGCAATCGTTAGCCAATTTTTTGATAATTCAGCTTACACACCTATTTTTGATTTGAGTTTTTTTTTCTAACTCTTACCGTAGTTAAGTCAATATTTGTTGGCGTGCAAATAAAAGAGCAATGGCCCTTCATCAGTTGCGCCGTGTGCCTTCCCCACTCAACTTTATCGATTTTTATCTCAAATTTCTGAAGAATGCCGTCTCATATTTACAGTCTGCAACGCAGAAACTATACGGGTTAAAAAAATATTCAGTAGTGCAAATTGAGTAGGAGATTTACTTACATTATACAGATACGATAAAAAGGGCAGGATTTATTTCTTTTTTTTTATTTCCTTATTTTTCCTTATTTACAGAGCCTAGTGACCTATATAATGACCATTCAATGGAATTTTTATGGTTGCTTATTTTAGAGAAGATTTTTAATTTAGTGTTGTATTTTGGTTCGTAGATAGGTAATGCGTTAAATAGGTAGAGCTTACTAAATAAAATAACTAATTAAAAAAATGTTATAATAAAAATGTGCAATTAGATGTACTGTGGAAATAAGCCCGAGTTGTGCACGGGTTTGAATGTGGCGCTAGTTTTTGTGTGGTGGATAAATGAGAAACCCTACAGGTAACTAATTGGCCGTGCACAACTCTGGCTTATTTATTTAGTACTTACCAACTTCCTAAACGGCAGCACACTTTCTGTGACACTAAAAGCATAATCTTAAACATTAAAACAGCCTGTACACAACAGCAGTCATGGGATCGAAGGCGAAGGACACCAGAGCATTAAAAATAAACACACCAGTATGGAATTTGATTACAAAAAGTTTAAATTTCACAACGGCCATGAAACTAAAATTAAAAAAATGTAATAAATGTTGAAATAGCAACTGCATCATTTATTTTTCTGTACGTCGGCAATCGTTATACGATACAACAGTGCTTTTTTGGCAGGTACCTTATTCAACAGTTTCCCTACACGAATTTTTATAAAGTAACTTCATGTATACATATATGTATACGGTTATGAATTTCATTTTATTTGAAACTAATAAAATGCCCAGAAATATGTGCCTTATAATAATTTTCCTAGATTTTTAGTTTCATGATTACGTAATACAGTCAATTGTTTCAATGATTGCAAATTACACGTAGGAACAGAAGCTAGCATAATTTTACACTTGCAGGTGTTTCTAGCAATTAAAATTTAACTAGTGGCTTACAGGAAGCTATACAAAAGGCATAGTATTTAAATGCGGATTCACTTTAGTTACTTACAGTAACAATAGGCTAGCATAGAGTATAAATGACACAATTTAAATTAGTTTCTGTTGACAGTCTAACTATTCAGGTTGTGAAGAACTGCAAAAATCAGATTTAAGCAATGAAGCGATTTCTGCAAATTATTGGGTTGGCAGTTGTTCTACTAATAACTCAAGCTGTAACTCAAACACAGGCCACGTACGCCGAATTATACAGGGGCAGAGACCTTTTATACACTTTTAGCAGAAACTACGCGTCAGACTTAAGGTCCTTGGACATCGATAATCGGGCGTATAGCGTATACTTCTCGGGAATGTAAGTGACCTCATCACCTCACCGTTAAGCATGCATATATTTAGATATGGTTTTACAAAAAATGCTACGAATTAAAATTTTATTTCGAATTTAAAAAAAAATTAATTTTCAATAATTGTGTAGATGGATCTTCTACGAGCATCCCAACTTCAATGCTTACCGGCCTGGCTGGGTCGAATACTATTTCTCCCCGGAATATGAACCATTGTATGCAAATTTCGTTATCCTTGGAGGCAAACTGTCTTCGCTAAGATATCCTGGCTTTGAGGATTACAACAAAAACAATCTCATACTCTTCCAGGGAACGTATTTTACAGGTGCACAAAAAATCGCCAGTTCTAGCCTATCAGATCTTACGTTGGATAAAAAGCCACATTCTATGATCATTACTGGATATGACCCGTGGACGCTGTATGATCAACCAAACTACAAAGGGGAGGCTATTTGCATTCAAAAAGACCCGGGTTACGATTTTTACTCCCCTATATTCCTACCAAATGTCAGAAACATCGATCCCTGGAATCCAGATGGTCACTTTGGGTCTGTAAAAATCGGTTGTGCGGTACACGCAAAGGTAGTTGCTGTTTCAACCCACAATGTCAACAGCGGGTATTCTACGATTGACGTCAAAAATGGGGTTGTTTAAGGGTCAAGCATTATTGTTAGAGGTATTCAAAACTTTTAAGTTTTAGTTTTTGTTTATGCTCCCATATATATGCAATGTATACACGTCATTAAAATAAATTAATTTTGTCAAAGTATAGTTCTATTGTATCTTAGCAGGCTTATGGAAATTATTTCAATTCATCAAAGAACTCGATTAAATATTGATTTATTCCTTTAAAGTCATTAGTATTGCATAGTGGTCAAATTGCCCTCTTTTATAGTATCGCAGCCGATTATACTGTGTGACATCGGTTGACAACTGCACCTACATATCTCAAAATCTTTGCAAAGCAATGTCACTTTTAGTTTAATGGATATGTTGGAACTATTTGTGCTTCTCTTGAACATCCAGAGGCATCTGTCAGCAAAGCCGGGTAATTGACTGGATTTAAAGCCCAGCAAGATTGAACTTCCATCCGACGGCACCGTTATTATTCCTCCGCAGCCTATAATTTTAGATGCCAACAAAGTAAGAAGATGTTGTAATTTAGGCTATTGCATCATTAATTAACAGCAATACATATATAATTGTATGAATAATACTGAATTATAGTTTAGTCGCTTACCTAGCGTTGCAGAAGTTATTGTGCTTTGTTTAAAAATTTGTTTCTTAGAACTGCATAGCGTGGCCAACCCTTAGCATATAGAATGTTTCAAGTAAAAATTAAAACATTTTGCAGTGCAAAATAAAAATAATACAATTTTTTTATAATCAAAACAAGTGGATAACTTAGTATGTATGTACATAAGTACATTAAAACTGTCAGGGCCTATTTTAAGCAAAAACTGCGTGCCAAATGGAAGAAAACGGCAATTTTGAGCTTAAAGGACGAATTTTGAAAAAGGGCGATTTTTGGCTCGAAAAAGGCAATTTTACAGCGTTTTTTTAAAAATATGCTCAAAAAAGGGGCAAATCACTGGGTGCCAATTTAAAGGCTGCGTGCCAGAATACTAGGGCTGCGTGCCATTCTGGCACCCAGTTAACATGTTAAAATAGGCCCTGAAAACTGTTGATGTTTACCTAAGTTGCTTTGAAGGAGTTTTCAGTTAGTTTTATCGGTCTACGTCTGGTGTGAGCGACAAAACTATTAAATTCAATAAGCAATTATTTCTTGCATAGAAATCAATTGCTTCAATGGGTAATAAAAGTAATGAGAAAAAATTCTCGCAACACAATATAGACTATTAATTCTATGAAATTCAATAGGCTATTATTTTAATGGCTTTTACTCGGCGACGGCAGGTAAGTTTTTGCATGTATATACGTCTGTACAAAGTGTTCTTAACATTGCACTGAAAATATTATCATTGCTATCAATAATATTTGCGAGTTATTTAACTCCATGTAAATGCATCTCTATGCTAATGCAGAGGGATCCATGCACATACAATGTCCACGTGCAACAAGAACTGTAAAATTTCCTTTTCAATGCCAAAATCAGATAAAAGCAATGAAGCGATTTCTCGAAATTAGTTTGGTGGCAGTTGTTCTACTAATAACTCAATCTGTAACTCAAACACGGGCCTTGTTCGCTGAATTATACAAGGGCAGAGATTGCGGAGAACGTTTACACACTTTTAACAGAACCTACGCGTCAGACTTAAGGTCCTTGGACCTCGATAATCGGGCAATTAGCGTGTACTTCTCGGGAATGTAAGTGACCTGATCACAGCACCGTTTAGCATACCTATATAGATATAGTTTTACAAAAAATTTTACGGATTATTTTATTTCGAATTTTTAAAACAAACTAATCATTTTCTAGATGGATCTTCTACGAGCATCCAACCTTCAATGCTTACCGACCTGGCTGGGTCGAATACAATTTCACCCCTGAATATATAAAATTGTGTAAAAATTTCGTTATGCTTGGAGGGAACCTGTCTTCCTTAAGATATCCTGGCTTTGAGGAATACAACAAAAACAACCTCATACTCTTCCAGGGAACGTATTTTACAGGTGCACAAAAAATCCTCAGTTATAGCCTATCAGATCTTACGTTGGATACAACTCCATATTCTTTGATCATTACTGGACATGAGCCGTGGACGGTGTATGATCACCCAAACTACAGAGGGAAGGCTATTTGCATTCAAAAAGGCCCGGGTACCGACTTTTTCTCCCCTATTTTAATACCGAATATCAGAGCCATCTATCCCTGGCATCCAGATGGTCACTTTGGGTCTGTAAAAATCGGTTGTACGGTACAAACCAGGGTTATTGCTGTTTCAACCCAAAATGTGAGAGCCAACAGCGGGCATTCTACGTTTCACGTCAAAAATGGGGGTGTTTAAGGGTCGAATGCTTTATTGTTAGAGCGATTCAAAACTTTTAAATTTTAGTTTTTGTTTATGCTCCAATATGCAATGTATACACGTCATTAAAATAAATTAATTTTGTCAAAGTATAGTTCTATTGTATCTAATATGTACTTAGCAGGCTAATGGAAATTATTTAAATTCATCAAAGAAGTCGATTGGAAATTGATTTATTCCTTTAAAGTCATTACTAGTGCATAACGGTTAAATTGCTATCTTTCATAGTATGGCAGCGGATTATACTGTGTGACAATGGTTCGAAAAGTGTTTATTTCCAAGACAGCTTCATTCTTCGTCCTGAATCGCTTCCACTCCAAAAACACAAAGCAAGTATGGGTCCCTCAGCAGTGCAGTGTAGGAAATGTTGGACTGACTCCCGCACAACCTTAAAAAACCAGGCAATAAGCTATTACCGTAAATGATCTAATAGTACGCTCGCGCATTATTCCATTCAGCCCTTAGGACCCGTGTACAATTAGAGACCCGCGCATTATTAGAGACCCGCTTATTATTCAAACTAACCGTTTTACTACTCTGAATTTAATTGGAATAAACAGGCTAAAAACAAGAATTTTGACACTTTTAAGCGACTTAAAAGTATGTGTCATTTAATTGAAGCTATTCAGTGGCTAAAAAGTTAGGTTTGCACTAATTTCTGTACACTTAAACACTGAAAATACTTCCGGTGACACGCTTATTATAAGAGACCCGCGTATTATTGGAGACCGGCTCATTATTCCATTCAGGCCCTCGGACCCCCGCGTACAATTAGAGACCCGCGGGAGTAATAGATCAGAGAAGACTCTTTTATTGTTTGTGCATCTCTTGAAGGCCCAGAGACATCTCTCAGCAGAGCTGGGTAGTTGCCAGTTGCCTTGATTTGAAGTTCAACAAAATTGAGCTTCCCGCTGACGGCAGCATTATGATTCCTCCACAGTCTAATTCTATACGCAAACGAAGTATTTTAGTAATTACAATTTGTAATCTACGTTTTGCTATTGCATCATTAATTAATAGCAATATATAATTCTGTGAACAATACTGAATTAGTTTAGTTGCTTGCCCAGCGTTGCAGAAGTTGTTGTACTTTATTTAGAAATATCTTTCTTGGAACTGCATATTGTTGCCATCCATTACAATAAAAAATCAGACAAGTCGAAATTATTCATTTTTTGAGGTGAATGGACACCAAAATAATGTAATTCGAAAGCACGTGTTTGCAAGCCAGACTCAACTTACGAATATTCTTCCGATTTTCGATGGTAGTAATGTTAACAGTTTCCAGTCTCTCATCAAGCATCACTATGCATATTACAAAATAAAGTAAGTATTCGTTAATATTAATTATACATACATGCAAAGTGGGTATCTCTAGTTATACAATGTAAGTAAATATACACAATGCCCCCTCACTCATGATGTGTCAATAGGGCATAAACGGTATGGTTGGTGCTCTGGCTCTGGCTTATTTTCAAATTTAAATTACTTTGAGTTCCAAAATATTCAATGGCTGGATGAATCACTTCAAGGTTATTGCAGAAGGTCGCTCGTGTAAGATCACCGTCAAGTTCAGAGATTTTTTGTTGAATATTCAAAGAATTAAATTCACTTACATCGTACTGCTCAGGCAACTGCTGAAGATCCACGCTATCTGGGCTCTTGCCTGACCTTCCTTTAATAAGTCCATTTTTAAACTGACCCGTAAAATTCTGCTTGAATTTCTTTCTTGAGTTTTTTCGTAATGTTTTGATTTTTTGGGTTGCGTTTGGATGGAGGCACTTTGGCTGGGAATTTAATTTCTCAAAAACATTTTTTAGGGTGCGATTAGTGGATGAAAAAGGTCATCAAATTGTGAAATAACATCTTTTAAAACCCACTCGTTCAATTTACGGGCAAAGTTGGTTGGCTCAGAATTCAAATCAAGGGAGCGTTTAATAAATGACAGAGGCGTAAGTGTGAATTTCATTGGGACACCTTTACCATTGATAATTTTACTTATTTTCTTGGTAAGAGTTGCATAGACCAGTAATTTTGGAGTGTTTTGGTTGGTTGGAAGTTGTGATGAATTCAGACAGAATGGATTCCTTAAAAATACTGACTTCACGGAATTCGTCCAGAATCTCATCATAAAGGAAGCCTAGCTGAGCCGTCCGGCCTAAGCTAAGGCAGGGATTTGAATGTGGCGTCCTTCGTCGTTGCTACAGTGACAGCTTGCTTTTGAAATCAAAAACAGCAGCACTGGAATCAAGGTCCAATTTAGAATTCTCACGTTTTCGCGCATATTCGATGATAGAACAATTATTGGATACAATACGTGAACTAGATGTAGGTAATTAAATTATTTGCAATGTTACGGTTACAGAATTTAGTTTTGTGGAGCTAGTGAAAGTTCAGCTCGTGTAATGGGTTTACTAAAGAAGAAATTGGAGCCAGGTGAAAATATTTATCCTTGAAACGACCTTATTACTTTAATTTATTGAGCACACAAATAAAAAATACAGATAACTTTGGATTCCTTGGAATTAGGTATATATAAAGTGTAAGGTCATTTCAGTTAGCAAATTGTTTTCAAAAAATAGAAGTAATATCTGTATACTTCTAAGCTTATACTAGGTAATGACCACGGCGTATAGAATCTTTGCTGTGTTAGTAATATAGTTTTCTGATAATACACATTAAAAAGACAGATAATATCTCAATTTCTTAGATTTGTATGTAAAACATGTCCAAAAAGTAAATTAGTTGAAAAAACATGTTAACTCTAACCTATACTCAGCAATATATACTTTAGGGTCAGTCAAATGCACTTCCTACCTATATTAAAAAATGTATTTCTGCTGATATTAGCAAAGTATAGTTCAGCATTGGTACATCTTTGTGAATAAATCACTGTCATAATGTGCTTCATGTATGGCCAAAATTGACTTGAGGTGATCTACACGTTTTTGCACAACTTGCGTTAGCTGCCTCAGCACGCTTCTTTATATTTGTGGTACTATAACGATAAGTAAATGAATCGGCTGGCTGCTCAAGGCTCCAAGGTTTTCTAGTTTCGAATGCGTAAAATATAATGCAATGCATGCCGTGTTTCGCCTGATTTAAAAATTGCTTTAAATTACAATTTTTTGCTGAGTGACTAGAAACCCGGAAGGTGGAAATGAAGAATGGAGCCTCAAAAGAGTCAAGAAACTCAACTGAACTCTCAATAAAAGTCAGCTAGCTCGATCTTGGCAGGGATTTCAGGTCTGTGCCAGAAAGTCAAGAGTTGGCAAAGAGATTCAATTTCTGGGACAGAATTTTCACAAATAAAGATGAAGCAGTAGCAGAAGATAATGAAATAATTCAAATTCAGACGAATTAAGCTAATATTTTATTTCCAGAAACACAAATATTTTTATAGCCGACACTCCCAAGGGAATCCCAGTGGAAGCATTAACAAAAAAATAAATTATTTTTTGTAACCTGGAATGCGCAGCACATAAATTTTTACTGGTTGAATCAATAATGTATGTATGTACTGAATGGCTAGTTTAGTTTTCAAACTTTCAACGCTATTGTCTATTGGGACTTGTTCCAGTAAAGCAATTTTATTTTGCTTGATCTTTGTATTGATGTTTTATTATTGTGTAGTGTACAGATTTATTTTAGCATAATTTTGATATAGATTTATTGTGTCATAAACATTTATGTGCTATTTACTACCCTGGGTATTTGTACCCTTACAATTTAGTGTGAAACGAAGAAAAGTAAAGCTATGAGCATTACATCTAGGTATCTACTTTCTTATTAAGAAACTAAGAAGTTGGTCAAAGTCCATTGAGATGGCAGAAGATAGACTTGATTAGTAAGTTTATTTGTTTATTATTAGTTGGAGAAGGAGGTGACGTATAAGATTGAAGACGGCAAATCAAGGAATGCAAAACGCGCCAGTTCTTAATTTCTTAATACATAGTTCTTTTTGTCAATTTCTACGTGACTGTAATTTCGGGAATCGGATCATAACAGGTGAGTTGTTTTTGTAGCAATTTTAGAATTTAATTTGAATTGTTAACGGATAAAACTAGTATTAAAGTGATTTTATTGTAGGGTATGTCACACTATAGATGCTTACAATACGGTCGTATAATAATTCAACTTCAAGCCAGCATGCAATTCTATTAATTAAACATTCTTTGAACTTCATAGCCTAAAATACTTAATAATTTTCCTTCATAACTGTAAGGGAAACATTTGCTTGAAATATTAATAAAGGAAACTAGTATTAAAAGGAAACACATTTACAAAACGGATGTTACGCATTTTCGGTTCAGCCCATACATAAATTGTATAATACATGTGTCGTAGACTAGGAGCGTTTCAATCCCTGGCGCCTGCCTGTGGACTGGTCCACAAGCGTGGTTGCTTATGGACAAGTCCACAAGGATGACCACTTTCAGTCCACGAGCGCAAACACACTCCAGCATGCATACACTGACAGTTGATCGTATAATTAAAACCAAAGAAACTGTTAAATGAAAGTAACTCTCGTTCGGTGCTGCTGTTGTGAATTGTCATTTTACTGTGGCTGTGTCTAAGCGGTTCTTATTTAACTTATAACTACTGAATTGCATTCGTACTCGTAGATTTAATTCGCCATTCTTCCTTTAAGTCAATCAACCTCTTTTTTGTACGTTTGCTATTGCTACAAGTGTAACTCGTACTAGTGTAACTAAACTAAACTCTTTAAATAAAAAATGTATATGGAAAATTAATAATAATTCTATTTACCTTTTAACTATTAAATCGTGATACTGTTTGAAAAAAGATTCTGACTTCTCACTTCCCATTATTAACAGTATGAACACCTCTCGTGTGACTTAGAATATTTTCCCCTCCAACTTTTATCAAAGAAATTTTTTCTAGATTTCTCACTCTTAGATTTTTGGAGAAATCGCCTTCTAAAGCGTTCACATACAGATCGTATTCTAGTCTATTATGAAGCAACACGTTATTTCGTACTTTCATAGGCGCCAGAAACTGAACCTCTCGCAGGCTACGACATATACAACACATTCTATTTATGGTTTTTACACCATGGGAAAAGGAAACTGCGGTACAATATTCAAGAAAATCGAACCTATGTATGTGGGTACGAGAGAAATATGGAAAGGATTAAGTTGAGTGTATTTTCCAAAAAAATGTTATTCGCTAAACGATTTCTTGTCAAAAGGACAGCAGGTCACTGTACTGCAGATGAGAATGAACGCTGTAAATATCCTACTCTTGA
>JAQFZC010004793.1:0-15358 GCA_034695205.1 Dicyrtoma fusca | reverse complement strand
ATAGAAGAACTGTATTCTAGAAGACAGGGTCCCACCAGCTCATTTCCCATCCCCATCTTAAACCTAGATCTGAGAAAAAGATACTCAAGATGGATGAATTCAGTCTGCTAGGAACTACGAGTACACTGAACCACTAACAGAATATGAGTAGGGGCGCTATCTTTATCTTGATAGAAGAGAATAGTAGTGACTGTGCACCGCGCGGTATCAAAATACAGGGAGGCTTTTTTTTATCTTAGTATTATTATTATTATTTTTTATTATCACCATAACCCTTCGCCTTCCCTTTAGATTCCCCTAAATACATTATGATTATGTATGCACGTACAAATGTATTAATCAAAGGAAATAGACTACACTGCACTGCTGAGGTAATGTATAAATATAGATCAGCCATTCATCATATTTATTGCAGGCTGTAAAAGGATATCGGAATTACAGATAGGTATCTCTGAGGTGGAAATTACGATTTCAGTTACAAAAATTGAACCCTTCAAGATTTAATTTAAAAATTCACTGTAGAAAGTTTACCGTTATTCAGCTATTCTATATATCAATCAATTAGCATATCTGTTGTAGTACGTACATACCTTTCAGTTTTTAATGGAATTTTCCTAATTGTGTGTCCACAGTAGATTTACGTACAGGAAATCTTGGGTTGCCGGTTGGTGCTTCAGAAGCCTCTTGAAAATAAAATTCAAATTTAAATTCAAGAGTACTGCTGTACCTTTTCCTGTTGCAGGCAGAGCCCAGTAGTCAGTAGTGCTGCTCACTCATCTTTCATTACGGCTGCTCTTATGATTGCATTGGGAGATTGGGACAGGGGAGTGTGAGTGTGAGTGCTACTGAGCTGCCTCTGTCAAAGTAATCTTAAATAGATCGACATACAGCAAATTATGTATGCACTAAATATGTATAGCTACCATCCTAGGTTAGTTTAAATGTAAAGTGTGATGAAAAGGAAAGGGTGACGTCTGCTCTGTTGTCTCAAGTGGAGTGTCACAAGTAAAGTGAATTTCTGGCTGATGGAAGTCTTACTAATACTCCATGCTTAAAGATTCTATGGATATTCCAGTGGAGTTGACGTACGGCTAAAGCTAATTCTAAGAGTAAGACGCTCTGCCTCCTAGAAAGTGAAGAATGAAGGAGCAATTGAGGGGGATTTTTACCACACAGATCCAAGATGAAACCATATAAGCATGGATAATGTGCGGGCTGGAGGATATCATTTCGTGAGAAACATGAGTTAGACAATGAGATGATGCACCAGAGCTAATTTCCCCCCCTTTTGTACTCACTTGACAAGGAGAGGACTTTTACCAAGACCAAGAGGATTTTCCCCTGCCTTGATGGCCCAACTCTCAGTTTTCCTTTTTGGATTTGGATTCGAATTTGGACTTAACATGAGCTTTGTTCCCTTGTTTGTTAGTTCATTTCATTAGACAGGCAGACGGACAGACAGACAGACACAACACAACACTAGAGACAGAGACGATAGTCGAGTCGAGAGTCGAGTTTAAGTGTCCTTTTTTTCAGGGAGTCAGAAAGCAAAGTGACTCTGGTTCTTGCTTTTTTTTGCCTCAAGTTTATGAAGAATCGAAAAAAATGCGAGGCTCCAATCTTCTTCATACAAACACGGTATAACGCGAAGCTAAGGACGCTAAGGGACCACCTTAACAAACAAAGTCATATGGGAACCCTAGAGAAGATGAGGGCCACATACAGTTAATTTCCAAGGGATCACATTATGCTTCAATTTCCAACACTAAATTCAATAGTCACCCTCATCTTCACTTACCATTTTCACAGCAGTTCAAGCTGCTTCACATAAAAGCAGCAGACACAACCTTCGTTGACACATTATGTTCGTGCATACATAGATTTTGTACTTTGTGAGGTAGCTTTTTGAAAATTTCAATCCTTATCGGGACAAGTACCAGTATGCAGTAGTACCAGGACCAGGACCACTTTTCAGTGTCCCTCCATAGCAAATCCTTAAAAACCAAAAAACCAGGGAGTATCAAATTAAGTGAGGTCGAGACAGAAGGGAGAACTACACAAATAAAAAAGTCAACCGTACAGACACTGATACTGTGGTCTAGTTTAGATTTAATTCCATGTCAGTATTGTTCTCACTCTCCTCTACCGCATTTTATTTTATTTTTATCTCAAAAAATACAGAATCTTCCACGATCAGATAGCACCGCACCTGTAATAATGTTATCTGGGGAGGAAAATCAGAGTTTATGGATTACATAGCAATATGTATGTATATACATATACGTACTGTATCCGTCTCACTGTACACTTTTGTATGACTGAATTCAAAAGTTTCTTGGATTTCTGTGACAAATGTGGGAAGGAGAGGAAATTACAATCAGTTCCCATGGCGAAAGTGTCATCAGTGCACTGCTGCTGTCCCCATCAGGAGTCACGCGACTGACAGGCTCAACTCATAGCAACCTTATTACCTACACGGCATAGCTATAGGCAGGTTCATAAAATGTGCCTTGGTTTGTTATTCTGTAGTTCTAGCTCTAGTTCGTCTGCCTTTAATAATCATAAGCAATCCCAAATCTATACAGTGACATACAGATACACTCTCGCTCTCAATTACATATATAAAGAAGCAGCACCAGCATGAAAATGAAAACTAAAATGAAAATGAGATTTGTACTATACTAGTAGGTAGTTTACTTCATACATGCGTAAACATTTATTACCACCATACCACAGTTGGTTACGGCACTTCCCATTTATCAAAGAAATAGAAAGAATAAAATTATTCCTACATTAATACTACCAGTTACTACAGTATATGTAGATACCCACTTTAGCTTTTAGTAGCCTCATCAAACAGCACAGCCAACAGGATGAGAGATTGAGCAAAATTAAAAGGAAATAAATTTCAATATTAAATATAATCGCGCAAATAAAGTATATACAGCATATGCCTATATACAGCTATGCTATTACTATAGCTATGCTCATAAATATACCCAAAAGGTGCATGTAGACTTGACTTTTGTTTGTTCAAGCATAACTTAAGTTTATGTTGTTCATCTGTCCGCATTACTTACGATGAGTACACCTGTTGGCATCAAATCCTTATGCCTCTCTACATACACGAAGTAATGACGTCGATGAAATATCTCTGTGCACTAAAAAAGTAAGAGTCAACTACTTTATTTGATGAAAACATGCCTTTGTGCTCTCATCTGTTTCACTTCTATGTATGTTTGTGTATCCGCATAAGTCTATGGTGAATCATGAAGCATGATCTCGCAGAAACAGCCGGGTTGACATGAGGACGAGAGGACAGACGAGCCAGAGAGCCATGTTTTAAGATCTAAGTTGTAGTTTGTAAGTGTAAACGGAAAAGCTAACTAGTGTGCCACTCATAGTGACGACAGACTAGACTAGACGGCTGCTATGCTAATGTAAATATGTACATACACACAGTATATAGGTATAGGTAGGTGCCTATATACCGTTAAAAAGTGTCATCCAGTTTGTTCACAGTCACCATATATTATGTCATATTATACCGTAGCGTGTTAAGCTGGCTATAGTTGGACTTGAGGATTATGTACTAGCAAGTATGTACGTAGCTACATATAACTAAACTGTGTAATTATGTAATCTGTGCAAGTTTTGTAGGATTGCGTAGGCGCTGACGCTTACAATCTCTCAGATCAGCTGGCTGGTTTTCGGCTGTTACTGTTTGTGACTGAAGCCAGTCTCAATCCTCAAGTTAATAATGTGTTCAGTAAGGAAATGAAGGAGCTTAGTTAGATTGAGTGTGGAGGAGTCGATTTAAATTTGCAGAGCGACCTTACACGTACAGTCTATAGCCCGGGTGATGGATGCACAGGGAAAATTGTCCGACACACATGAAGCTAATAGAGTGGTGTGTAATCCGAGGAGACTGTATAAGTGTATGTAACGTGTATAGAGTCAAGTGAACTTAACAGTTGTCCAAATTCATCAGGGAAATAGAGGAAAGATTTTTGGAAAGGATTTACACCAGATTTCCCTGACGGGGAAGAATGTAAACAGGAAGAAATTACTAATTCTTTCTTTTCTCTGATCTGGCACTCGCACTGGCACTGGCCTGGCCTGCCTCTGATCACTCTGACTACCCAGTACTTCCTCTTAAAAAGTACAAAGGCAAGAAAGCACGCGCATACTTTGCCGTTTGGTGCCCTGGAACTTCTGCCTTCTATTGCTGGCTTATGTACGAGTACGATTCCCTCCCATTGCCAAGTCAAGAAAGCAACAAGGAGATTCTGTCATCGCTTGGGAAGGCAGAGCAATAAAGACAAGAATAAATAAAATGGAATTAGAATTAGAAGCAAGTGTTTTTTTTTGTTTTTTTTTTTACACGTACAGTTTAAATACCCCATGCAAATTACCTATGATGTAAAAAACGGGAAAAAACCCATAAAATTACTACATACTATGTGACACCGGCATTTTACAGATAATTTCGTACATATTTTGTCTTTGACTATTTACACTGTTTACTACGCCGATGAATTATTGGAAAGCTTAGCCTGATGTAAATTTAAATTCAAAGTGATCTCATGCATGCCCTCTGTAATCTGTAATCAGTGCAGAGCATGGCCTCATAAAGTACAGGCACACACACACACACACACCATACCATGTACCATGGATGTGTGCCGAGCGTATCTACGTGTTAAAAAGAGTGTATTTAACAATTTACGAGATCCTCGGAAAAATGGGTGGTTGCGGGGTTATTTGTTGAAGGTAATAAATGGTAAATGGTAGTTGGTTGTAAGCTAATCTCTTAGAGATCTCCTCTGTGTCTATATTATTACGGAATCCGCATCCTTAGAGAACTACGGGGGAAAAGAGATCTGCCGTAGATCTGTGAAGCTCTTGACATAATTAAATCCTCAATGATGTGTGTTGCAAAATAGTAAATACTGATGGACTGATAGTTAATGCCGTGGTCGTTCCGTCGTTTCTCATGCCATTAGGGATGGCTATATAGCATAGCCCTCTATATAGCATAGCGTCTAGCCTAAGATCCATCCTAATGCCAATTATTACATGTCTTCGAGTATTTAGCTTTTGAGAATTATTGGACCCACCCACGTGATTAACTCAGTCAGCTTAGACTAGCTAGCTTTACTGTAGGAAGGTACAGTTTTTTTTGCACAAAGTATAAGCTGCTGGCTTTGGCTTGGTTCTGGTTGTACTTTACAGGGGATGTCTATGGCACTGGCATGGATTTGTGCGGTACTGTTTAATCTGTCTCGTCCTTTTCGTGTGGTCTATACGGTGATTTGCTAGCTTAGCTTTGACTTGTTGGAGGGATAATTCACCTCGAAGAGCATTAGGCATGTTTGTGTTTGGAGCTGTAGTGCAGGAGAGGGTCAGAGGGCAAGACTTATGCATATCTACTACAATTTTCATATCTCATTGGACCATCTGACAGTGTAATGCCGTAGTGAAACCATAAAGTGCTGGCTATGTGTATGCTTATCACTTGATTAGTTGATATCTCTATGGATCTCTGCACTGTACTGCTCTGGCGTTGCTGCTTCATAAGGACAGGGTGAGGTATGGCCATATATTCGGAATGGTCATAGCTGTTCCGCCAGACACTACTTAATATCAGTGTAAGAGAAGAAATTCAAACGAAACCAAAAGAAATTACAATTACCTGTGTGTGTGTGTGTGTGTGTGTGTGTGTGTGTGTGTGTGTGTGTGTGTGTGTGCAGTGCAATGCATATCTGTATTGCCTTTGCCTTTATAGTGACATGACAGAGTCCATAACATAAATAAGCCATGGTTGCTTTCCCATTCACAACAATGCGAGGGAAGACCGTGTAACACGGAGTGGGGGGAATTTGAATAACATCATAATACACCATTGCAAAGTGCATTATATAACCTCCAAGATAATATGTCATTTTTTTCCGAGGTCTAGACACGGTGCAGAGGTCCACCATAATATCTGTATCTGACTCAACGGTGAACTGAGGAGCCAACGTAAATATTGTGTGCATGAGTAAAAGACAGGAGGTCCCGTCAGAGCAGAGCAGAGCAGAGAGCAGAGGGGCAGAGCTCTTCTTTTTCTTTTTTTTTAGCTTTAGTTAGGCCACCAAAAAAAGTGGGAATCATTTCTTTACTAATAATAAGTACTGTAGAATTATTATTTGTTATATAATTTAGTTATTTTACACGAAGGAGTGCAGTGCAGGGAGTGAGACACTATTCTCGATTTTCTTCACATTTTTTCCCGTGACTCAATTTACGGATGTTATTAGACTAGGTAGATAGATGCATGTAGGAACGAATAGGAATGAACTTGTTGTTATATTTATTTCCTTCCTTGAAATGGCTTTGGTTTGCAATTTACTCTGGAAAGCTGTAGCAAAGGGGATGATGAATGCATGTGAGTGAGTGAGTGTGTGTGTGTCTGTGTGGGTATTCAATCCTGCACGACCAAGTCCCACAATTTTGGATTTGACTTTTCTACAAGGAAGAGACGAATTGTTAAGTAGACATAGGTTACCTATGAAAGGTACATACGTGTACGTATTTTTGTATTAAATTCACAATAATAATATGAATCTACATATAGCTGTGTCTCCCTACATATAAAATATAGAAGTAAAGTGTTTAGAATGTTTTGATGGCTTGACTTTGGCTGTACGTACAAGAAAAAGAAGAGATTCATTTTACATGGAAATCTGCTCAACACTACAGGCGGTCTTCTCCCAACCTTTTCATACATTTTGGCCGAAAGTCATTGTCGGTCTCTCTCTCTCTCTCTCTCTCGTCTCGCTCTGGAGAAGGAAAGGAAAAAATCCCTTGGTTTCTAATGGCCTCCTCATTTTATTATTTTCACGTGTAAATCATAATCATATTCCGAGAGTGCTGAATAGAGAGCCTCTCGGATATATTTCTGTATATTTATAGTAAAAGAAATAGTACGGTGCGGTGCAATGCATTCAGCTGAACCCACACTATGTGGGAAAATAGAGAATATGAGTATTTTCTGCGGTTCTCCAAACACACTAGGTGTATCAGTGTAAAAACTGACGAGAGAGAGAAAAAGAGAGAGAAAAAACACTTGACTTGTTGGCTTCGGCTTTGGCTTTTCTTGGATTTGGTTCACTTGACGAGCACACTGAATCATCTTTATTTTGTAACACAAGGAGGAAGATTAGAGATGAAATGAAACGAAATAACGAACCTGTACACCTAAAAGTGCCAAGGGAGACGCCAACGCGAAAAACGAGACAGACTTCCAGGGAATTTTATCTCAAATGATGTGTCCCAATCTTCCTTGATGTGTCTGTATCATTTGTTGATCAGAGGGAAAATTAAGCTATCTCGCATTTGCCATTCATTTGCAATTGCAAGCATACACTTTTTACATACAAAGCAAAGGGCTGTACAGACATACGTAATTACATTGTCATTTGAATAATTTGAATATTCACAGCTCGAAATTTAAATTCGTTACACTTACGACAAACACAAGTCAAGGACTGCATGATTATTTAATTTTTATGCATTCTTTTTTTTTCTGAGTCAATCTTGATGCGGCTCCCTTTCTTCTCCCTCACTCTCTCGCTCAATTCAATAAAATTCAATTCAATACCAGCACCAGCACCAGTACCAAATCCAAATCCAAATCCAAAACCAAAACCAAAGCCAAAGCCAAAAGCCAAAGCCAAAACCAGACCAATACCAACTAAAACAACGGAACGACTTGGACCACCCCACTATTACAACTCCAATTACAGACAGTGACAGTAAATCATCCGCCCAAACTGAAAGCGTCCACAAAAACAAATAAAAAAGTCGGGTTAAAACAATAACACAATGTACCTACTACTTCATACAAGTAATACGGAAGGTATGCGCTAAAAGCCGCACAAAAAATGGCTGCTTGCAATGCAAATCCCTTTGTTTCTCCCGAATGACAACGTTAAAAGACTTAAGACCTTCCTTTGATTAAGTATGATCAAGATTTAATCTTCTTTAAACTTGTACGCCAATTATAGCCAATCAGACAAGTCATACATCAGCTCTGGCTAAAGGACCGACCTACCTACCTACCTACATGCCTGCGAACATTCAAGGAGCATTTAAACGGAGACGATCGACAATCTAATTTAGCAAATGAGTATGTAAATATTGAAGTTACAGGTGTACGGACCTTTGCATATAGTATGTATACCTAACTACGTATATAGATAGCATACTACCACCTGTAGTATTTAAAGCTGGTTCTGGTTCTGGTGCTGGTGCTGGTTCTGAATCGAATTCTGGTTCGTCTGAACTTTATGGGCGATGCGGCAGTTGCCTAGTACTTAGACTGTATGCATGTTGTGTCCTATACTACCAAGAGAATAAATTAAGCGTAACGCGTGTGAGGTTTCCTCGTCGGTTTGGACTCAACAAGTGTTTTCTATGGTTATGGTATGCCAAAGGTAAAAATCACACCTACGCACAGCTCACACCTCAGCCCATTGTTCTTGCCAGGGATTTCTTAAACGGCAGATCAGGCACTAGATAGATGCTATGTATTGCTTTGGCATTGCAGTTCTGTTATTACTAAACATAAAGTTCTTGTGTTTTATAATTATTGTTCATCAGCTTGCTTGGTTCTATTTCTATTTAGCTGAGGTCAGCCCACATCATCTTCATCTTCGTCAAAGCGTCAAGGTAGACCTGGTTAAAAGCTACAGAACATAGACACAGGAGCATTACACTACTCCATATCTAGCCTGACATATTCCATGTAGATGCCTACAGTAGATGCATGTATGACTAAATTAGACACATGTTGTACAAGAGATGATGCTTTCCTCTTGCTTGGCTATTACTGATAGTTCCCTACTCTGTCTGTACTCTTTTCAGCCCATGGCTATACATAGATTGTAGATGAATCAGCCAGCAAATATTTTGTTTGGGCCGTCTCCGTTTTCATTCCACTGACTGGGAGTCCATTGTCTTCATGGGCGAGAGATCCTTTCAATGATGTGACTGCAAATTTTTTAAAACTGCCATCATCCTCCCATCCCAAGTCTGAGGGAAGAGAGAGAGAGAGAGAGACGCTCTTAAACTTAAACTTAAACTTAAATCTGTCTCTGTACACAATGTAGCATGTGTATGCGTACTTTATTTCATCTGTAATTCTAGGCTGTGCGTCTGCCTTCGTCAAGTTTAAGATTCACAGAGCAGAATTTTGCTTAGAATCTCTCTCTCTCTCTCTTATCACAGGGAAAGGCGTCCATGATGCTAACGTCAACATGATGGCACAGTCAAAGAGAGAGAGAGAGAGAGAGAGAGAGATAAAGTATGTGGCCTGTACAGTGCATTTTGTGTAAGTAATAAACTTGCAAACATAGTTCCAGAACGAAAACAAAATGTAAAATACCAACAAAACCAAAAAGCAAAAAGTAAAATGAAAACTTGAAATTGAAAACTTAAAACTGTAAGTCCATACTAAAGTTCACCTGTACAGAGATAAATGCTCTATCCTTACCGATAGCCAGCTAGGCATTACTTTGGAGAGCGCCCAGTGCCCAGTGCGTCCTGCAATGTAATACTATGACACTGGATTGGATTCTTTGACGAACTAAATTCCGTATAGGGAACAAGAAAATCTTAAATTTATTCAAATCCATTAGGAAACGCAAACAGAACAGGATCTCGCCTTTTGATACTGTTCTCCATGGTCTCGTCGTGTGTACAATAGTTAACTGTATTCCCTCTTATATGTATAAGAGGGCATATACTAACTACTAGATAATATATAGTCCATGTCCAGCATAGAAAAAATATAGACTACGGTGCAATATATAATACCCAAGCATTAAACGTAAGAAACGAAACGAGTGAGGAATTGACAAGGAGAAAGAACGAAAAGCACGAGCTTGTAGTCCGTCCGTGTCATTGGAGACAAATAATTCTCTATAGAGATGCCTATATGTATAGAACTAGTGCATATAGTGTAGCTGTATAGTATATAGACTCCCCTTAACTTATGACTAACTTGTCTTCTATCAACTCTTGTCTCTCTGGCAATCACAATCAGTCTCGTGGCAACTTTAGAACGTGTGGCTATTCATTTTCTTAAGATTCAGTCAAAAGGCAAGTACAATTGCAATGCAGTGCATGCATAGGCCACTAGTCAGGGAAGCAAGCAAGCTGCAACCAACTGTCAAAGACATGTTTTTTTTTATTCTTTCTCCTTTCTTTACTTCATTTCCTTCTACGATACGATACACCCATACTAACCACTAACGGAAGGTGCCTAGGTATACACACATATGTATGAGCGATCTTCCAGTAATTGTAATTTTTGAGAAAGAATGAGCCTCGACTCTAACTTGTGGAATATATGGAGTGTTTACAGCCTTGACTTCCCAGCTCTGCTGACTTGTGAATTAGACGAACTTCTTTGAACGGAGCTCAAACTGATTTTTTGAGTAAATAAAAGTCAAGAAATAACAATAAAATTTAGTCGACAGCCAACAGAGAACACAATTCTATGGTCATAGGGGCCTACCTACGCATTACTGATAAATGAAATTGTAATAATGGCAGAGGAGGGCAGGGAGACCTATAAATGTCTCTCTGGAGCCTCTAGATCGTACAAAGACATTGAAGGGAGTCTATTATAATAAGTCAATGAAGGGCAGACCTTAACCAAGAGGAGTGTATTAACTTTCCACAAAAATACTAAACTAGACAAAAGGACAAAACTACAAAACTACAAAAATGGCAATCACATATAAAAGAAAATCAAATCAATGGGACTGGAGTCACTTAAGGAGGGCTTGCTCCAACTATTCAACGGACCTCTGCTGTTATTGTTATGCCTATCAGTAGTACATGTTGCCTTTAATTTGTATCTGATCTGTAAGTGTTGTTGTTCACTTTACACTTTAAAATACGGATGGACAGGCGTAGGACAGACAAATGAAAGGAAAGGAAAAGACAAGGGAGGCATTTATTTACCCCAACATTTATTTCAAGCCACTTTCCATCCAAAAAATCTCCTTCCTTTACTCACTATAGTAGGTCCGTAAGTGTCAGCTGCTGTCGAATCTGTCCGTACAATGATAAGTTTTCTCAGATCTGTGAGTGTAAATTGAGCAAAAAGATTTAATGTACTCCCTCAGAGTCAGTAGTGTTTGCTATGGTCATAATTTGACCAGCAGCAGCAGTAGTACCCGCAGTTGATATATATCTGTACTATATAGACAGACAGAAAGGACCTCAAGCCGTTTTTTTTCTTCTCTCGAGTGCCGAGTGTGATCCTGAAGTCGTATCAGTTGTGGAGCTGGGAAAATTTTCTTATTTTAAATTTCCCTTCTTTGAGGATCATATCATCCCCAGTTCATCTCATTCCCTTTGACTTCACAAAACACCCCAAATGGTGTCAAACGCATGCTGAGAAGGACGATTTTTAGTCAGGTCATTCAAGGGACAGGGCCTCCTTATCCAATTGAGCGTATACCTTCTGCCTTGAGCCTGATAAGATGGACGGACACTCTGCTTCTGCCGGTTGTGAGTAGTTCTGTTGCTAGTATATAGTGTTAGAATTTATGGCAAAAGTCGATGGGAATTAGTTGGCACACCAGGGTATCATTGGCTTGGAAAAAGGGCTTGAAAAGTAACATTTGGTCATTGTAATCTACACACAGAATTCTATCGTATGGTAGATGAACCGCACAATCTCTCACTGGGATGCGAGACCTTCAACGAACTCCAGCAAGGCTGCACTGCACTGTAATGAATGCAATGGAGTGTGTGTAGCTGTGCAGAGGCAGTTAAGTTAATTTTGGTGTTACTTAGGTATCTGTAGGAAGGCACTTTTGCTTTTTTAGATCCAAACTTGTACATTTTGTTATTTTTAAAATGTTTCCTTTAAGCCCTTTTGGAGGGCTTTAGATTACAGTGGAATCTGTAGGTGCATTTTTTTATACTGGTAATAGCAATGGCACGTCCTTCAAGGGCTGAACCATATCTATATTTTACGCTCCATGATATTTTTTTACACTTTTCATGGAGTAGCGTGCTGACCAACAAGCCATATGCCATGGACGGACTTTTTGGAGGAAAAATCTTTGCATTTGGTTACAGTGTGTTACAGTACAGTGTACAGTTAACCTATTAGGAACTGGGGAACCATGGAAAGAATGCTTTATAACAGTGTTTTATTCTATAAATTAACTTTTTCAAAACGGTCAAATCTATTAATTAACGTTTTTTAAAAAGGTCAAAACTAGTAAATAACACTTTTTCAAAAAGGTCAAATCTAGTAAATAACACTTTTTCAAAAAGGTCAAAACTAGTAATTAACACTTTCAAAACAGGCAAAAATATTAAATACACTTTTTCAAAAAGGTCAAAACTAGTAAATAACAGTTTTTCAAAAAGGTCAATACTAGTAAGTAACACTTTCAAAAAGTCAAAATCTAGAAATTACCGTTTTCAAAAACATTCAAAACTAAGTACATTGCCGTTGCGAAAAGGTTACCTTTTCGAAGGTTGTACAGTACAGTCAGTGTGATGTAAAAGGTGGAGGCTGGACGCAGTCTCTGTACAGTGCAGTGTGGGCTTTTTTTGAGTTTTCGAGTTGAAAGTGGAGTTCTCCCGGTTTTTCCCTGCCTTCCTCAATGACACCTTCCCATTTAGCATTATTTATGCGGACATTCAATCCAACCTTTTTCATATTCTTTTGGGGGAAACATGCCGAGTGAGATGACGTAGTGTGAGAGATGAACTTAATACACATTAATAATAATGATGATAGTATTCTGCACTCACTCCCCAGAGCCATATCAGTCCTAGCACGGCACTGCAGTCCTAGCTGGTAGTAGAGAAATAGTATTAGATGCGGAATTAGAATTAGACGGACGGACCCACACAACCTTCCCTTATCTATGCACATTTCGACGATATATTTATGACAGTAATCCACGGAATATGAAAATGAGGGAAAAGAAACGCCTTTCTCGTGAAAACATTTTATTTTCTGAAGCTAACGAGTCACATTTATTTCATTGAAGCTCAAACTTAAAGACTTGCCTCTACAAAAATACCTTCATGAACATTAGTCCCTACATATAACATGGTGGAGGGGAAGTTTTATTTAAATGCTACAAGAAATACATTATTGTATATGAATAGATGTTAAAATTACGATTGACGATTACGAGCAACTAAAAAAACTGCTACTGGCATTGACACTACTGCATACTGCAGTAAATGTACATAGAAAATCACTACTGGCTTCTTTTTTTTCGTGTGTGTCTGCTCATAATAGTAATTTAAATGGAACTCAGTCGGCATAAAAGTGCTAAATTAAATAATTTTTAAATGACGGGCTTTCCTCGTAAAAACTACACATTAAATCCATAGACACATACACTTTACTAGGCTTACTAGACGCGCGGAGCCCGCAGTCCGCACCAGCTGAGAAATATACAAGAGATAATTATATTTTAGATTCTGTCCAAAACTTTTCCAAATAGTTTTTGAGCGGAATAACAATTTTTCCTGTTATTGTTTTCAATTATCAAGTGTTCACTAAATGAAGCTAAGAAAAATTACCAAATAGTAAGCAATCCTATATATTACACGGGAATTACTGATAGGTGTATACCTACCTAATAACAATAACAACTATTTTGCCACCGCTGCCGCCACCAGATTTTTCTCACTCACTATACCTTGTTCGCTCACTATATAAATTATTACTACAATTATTATTATTATTTTCATGAGCTTCACGTTCCTTTCACCTCAATCACGTTCACAAACATATGCCTCTCTTACTACAGTCACAACTTGCACTGAAGGCGCTTGGAATTTTTTCAACTTTCAAGGAAACAGGGGGGGAAGAAGAAAGCTGAAAAGAATAATAGATTAATTTTCGTAGTTTTGATAAAATAAATAAAAATGAACGTGTACACTACAGCACACAGTACAGTAAATATGACGCTTTTGAAACTTATGCTTGGGATGGCTTCGAATTTTCTTGTAAAAACTTGGAAAAATCTGCTCTCGTAGTAAACAACGACCTACAGTACCTATAAAGAAATTTTTACAATGTTTACATAGAAATAACAATAGTTGAGCCCACAAATAAAAAAAATATGGTTTAACAACTTAATTTCAAGCCTATACCCCTATTTTTACCACCGTTTTGACGTGAACACGTAGTATATGGCTATAGCTATAGGCACACAGAACAAAACTGAATTGAATAACGAGAACCTTGGGTCAACAAAAACTAGGAAAGCCAAAACAACATAGCAGCCAACTCCCAACTATCAACCCAGTGAAAATGATAATAATGACTAATAATAAGTTTGAAATCCCTTGTGTATTTTTCTGGCTCCCCTATAAGTGCGTCTATAGGCACTCTTTCACACAGTGAAGGGTTGGGGAAGCAAAGAAGCAAGTGCCGGTCCTCATACTCGTCGTAATCATAATAATACAGCAATACAGAGCTAATTTTCTTGTCTTCTCCCTTCGTGAGTTGTGAGTTCCGTCTTAATTATCACATCCCTGGGTATTATAGCATCCGTTGCTAGGTGCCTATAGTCTGTATTGTGGCTCTGTTTGCTATATTTAATTTAAAGGTTTGAACTTTAAAAAGGTACCTCGCTCATAACTGTGTACGAAACGAAACGAGCGTCACACACCACGCCAGTCAGTAGTCAGTAGTCAGTCGTCAGGTGTAACTGTGTTCCTTAGCTAGGTTTGTACGCAGTCAACATTGAAAATAACAATATCTGCGTCACATGCAATATTCGAATATATTCGACAGTGTTAAGAGCAATAAAAAAAACGGGAAAAAAGGGGAAAGATGCGGCTTGCTTCTTTCAGATCTTACGGGCCTTTTCTTCTACAACCTCTTGAGCGTCAGTATTTTGTACACCATTATTAGTTACATAATATATGAAATGGATAGGGCTGTGGAAATGGCTCAACATTACAAGCCTTCCCCTACTTACTGCGAGGTGCATGTGTGAATAATTTCTGTGGGCTTATGGCGGGACAGGGGGAAAAGGAGTCATAATGAGACGACTTACAGATATGGAAAGTGTCTTCATCTCCTTCATTTAGTGAAGAGAAGAACATTAAATCTTACGCTACCATGCTATTTGCCATCAGGACATCCAGCGGCACAGTCACTCGTCTCCCTCCTGTACATATTTTAGTATTTTAGTCATAGAACGGACGTCATTTCATATCACATCACACTCAACATCTGAGGGCTCACAGAAATAAGAAATCTCATTAGATTTTACTATTCTACCCTTTATCTTTCTACAGTACAGGCATA
>JAQFZC010004792.1:0-15359 GCA_034695205.1 Dicyrtoma fusca | reverse complement strand
TCGGGCTTTTTGGGACCCATTCCATTATTATTTGATGACCATACTGAATATAATATACTGGGTTTTAACAAAAAAAAAAGAAATTCTGTTGTCTTACGTCGTGGCGATGATTTTGCATTAAGAAGCAATATGCACATGCATTACAGAATAGTGCACCCTGAGCAAATAATATCTAATACAGCAAAATAAAATATAACAAATAATAATAAACTAGCACCCGTGTTTCAAAAACACGGGCTTGGCTTCTAGTGACCTTATAATTTGTAGTAATTTATCCGTGCTGCTACTTAAAACGGAAAGCAATTGGCTACTGGTTCACAGCATTTGAATTTACACAATACTAGTAGCAAGTCAAATAGCTGAAGCTTAAACAATAAATTGGAACCTAAGTGGAGTTAATTTGCATTCAAACACTTTTAGGCTTCTAATATAGCTGGCTTTAGTACAAACAAGTTCTTACTTCGATCATCTCGTCCCTCATTCCAAAGGAAGCAAGCATAACGTTTCACCTTTTACAATTTCAGCTCATCAAAGTCTTAGCAAAACTCAAATTCAAGCCAAAATGCTCACAAAGGAGGAATTCCAAATAACTCTAAAGTTATACCATATTTTATCTCAGACAAATATCTACCCTCTCACAGTTGACCTGAAACTTGGAACAATTGGCCAACAATTACAATCCAGATCCCGCAAATGTATCTGGATAATTTATTACATTATTTCAGCAATCTTACTAACATTTCAGGTTGGGAGAACGTTACAGACCCTGATTTTTTCTAAACACATTGTAGTACATCATATTCCAGTCCAAGCGTTTAGCTGCATAGCGTTTACGTCCTGTTTTTACGTGGTTACTAGTGTGTTTATTACATGGCCGTCTGTAAACGTCGCAATATTTAACCAGGGTTTTGCGGAAAAAGAAGGTAATCTTAGCAACGAAAATCCAACATAAGTATAATTCCTGATAACAATAATATTATCCATAGGCACCAATAAATGATTCAACTCTTGCATAATAAATTTAACAGATAGAAGACATTTGAACAAGATCACCAAGGACAAGCTCTACTTAGGACAATCACCGAGAAAATTTTTACAATTCAGTATAATGGAGCTAGTTACAATTTACGCATCCTTTGCTGCCCTTGCTGACCTTTTTTAAACAAACACTAGCAAACATGCCAGTTAGACTCTTCGTAGCCGCATTTATTGTAATTGCAAACTCCGTTTTTTTTAAATGCTACACAAGGCTTTTAAGATCCCGAAAACCACTAACACTTTAAAGGTCGAGATGTCTTTAGCGTTCGCAAAAGGACCTATTCTTAATGAAAAGACGTTTATATGCAATTTGATTATGTCTGTAAAGGCTTCTGGGGTAAAACGAGTTGAATTTAGAATGAAGCAAAGTAACTCTTTACCTACGTTTATAGATTTTGTTATGCGTGTTCTTCGGTCATTCGACTCGCCGCTAATACCTTTATTTAACAACCGAGTAAAACCAGCGAAAGTTCATTAACCGTCATCAGACCTAATTTGCCCATTGAAATTGCTGCCTTGCGAATAACTAAACAAGGCCTAGTAAAAAAGTATTGCAAACAAACAGGGATACTCCAAAAGCGTTTTTGGTTATGTTATCTCATGTTTCTGAACATCGAGCTTATTTATGTTTATACTTCAATTGGCCGCTACTTCCTAGTTTTTGCAAAAAATGTAATATTTTTCTGCGGAACGTTTAGAGCTTTGTTCGATCCGGTACGGTACGGAAAATAGCCTTTCCCGTACCGTACTGACATAACTCTTTCCCGTACCGAGTTTTTGGGAACGGGAAACGCATTTTGCTCTCCCGTTCCCGCACCGTACCGGACCGTACCGATTTTTTCGAAAAATTCCTGGTAAAAAACCAAAATAAGTTTTACGAATGTTATATATATTATGTAGTACAAGTTATAAAATCTCCAGCATGGTTATTTTTAAGGTCTAAAACTAATCCTGTTAATGGTTCCAATTCAAGTTAACATTAATTAAAATGCTTTTAATATTTGTAATGACATCCTAAGGCATGGCCACGTATAAACTTTGTAGCAACCATCCTAATGTGATCGGTTTGGCTTTTTTCGAATTTTAGCTCTCTCTATTGAACAAATGCATTTATGAACGAATCAAAACTTGCACCTTTAGAACTACATTTTGAAAAGTTTTCATAAAAAGCGTAAAACAAAAATAATGTAACCCAACAAAAAAGCTCCTACAATCGTATGCATACATTTATATGTATATATTACTAAAATATATTATTATTGGCGCCCTAATTCTGTGCAGTTATATCAAATAATACAAGTAATTAAGAAAATTATTGATACTTGGTCAACAATATTATCGTCGTCAAACCTCATAATATAAGTAAATAATAATATACATCGCTATAAGATTAATGAAACTCATATGGTTAAAACTATTTTGGCCCTTTAACGATATTTAAACGTGTAAAGCAGGTGGCGTCCCCATTTAGGACCATTGGGTAGCACAGAAACAAAAACAGAACGTAGGAAAGATATTTACTTTAAATTCGTACCTTCACGCACAGGTTAAAGGTTAACGTTGCTACTAATAAAGCTAACCATCTGTGGAAGGTTCAAAAATTCAGGCAGGGTGTATAGTGTATATGAAACATAAAGTGCGAGAAAGAACTGGAAAAATCAATTCTTAACAACTCGGTTGCAGAAAATGCTGATTAAGATTTAGTACAAACAGTTTTGATTTTTTAAGCATTTAAACGCATTAAAAATACATACTATAAGGGTATTTAATAACATGGCGATGGCATTAATATAATGCTAATATGGTAAAGATAATAAAATGTATAAATTAATACTCTGGCATGGTAAAATAAACTCGATATAAGGAATGATGTTTTATTAGTAGTAATTGAGTCGGCATCAAGCACTAGATAATTATTTAATAGTTAGGATATGTATGAAAAACATGTTTTGTTACAAATTTCGGGATTTCGACATGTGCTCGCTACGGCCAAACCAAGAAAAATGTCAAACATCATGCTAAAAAGAATTTAAATCAGTAAATATAAAGTTTATAATTGAAAACTGTATCCACATTTTGTTTATTAAGGGTGAACTGGGCAATAAATAAGGTTATACAAACGCTTAAATTTTTCCCGGGAACTTCCGGGAAAACAAAATTTCCCGACCGTCGGGAAAATGTATTTTCCATACCGTACCGTTTCCCGTACCGAAGTTTCGGGAAGAAAATGTTCTTTCCCGTACCGTACCGTTTCCCGTACCGATCGGGAAAGTCGGGAAATTCCCGTACCGAACAAAGCTCTACCTACACCTCACTTTGGATCAAATAAAAGTCGTTCAGCAGCTGCGACTGGGACTTCCTGTGATCAAAATCCGGTGAAAGACAATCAAACTCAATGCAATTAATCAGTTTTGGAACAAAAACGAATCGATAATGTGCGAAACTTGAAGTAATATTATGGAAGACAACTTTCATGTCCTACCAGAATGTCCCAGATACCATGAGCCTAGGCAGAAACTGAACTCAGTGAAGAGTACGTGGAACAGAGGCAACTTATATTGAAGAAATATTCGAAGACACTAAATTAAAATAAATCAATTAACGGGAATGCACGATTTCTGGATTGAAGTCAGCAGAATGAGGGAAATACAGACAGAGGCGAATGACGATGACGATAACTTATTACTACATGCCAGCACGGAATGAATATCAAGAGAATTTATAATGTTCAGGATGACCTATATTTAATTTAATACACATGCCAACTGTAAATATTGTAGTTAGCAGGATTCAATTTTTTCTTTTTTCATTATTAAACGAAACACTTTATACAGGGTCGCACGTAACCTTTGCCCCCCTACCCAGAGCTCAAACTAGCAAAGTCGCGCAATTGTGTCATAGCACATTTAGTAGAGAATTTTATTGCAGATCTAGTCAAGTAATCAGTTTTTAAATCGGTTTCAAAATAACAAAGTTATGATGAGAAATCTGAGACAAGGTCCATTTTTAAAAAAAACATTTTTGACCTCAATTAACTCGTCAATCGCAATCCTTGTGAAATTGGCTTTAAAAGAAAGCTTAGGGCTTCGCTTTATTTTTAAATCTATTCGCCACATTTTTACGAGAAGTTCGGTAGCCGAAAAATTGAAGCGGAGTGGATCATGGATCATATGGAATTGGAGCAAACAGTTAGTCAGTTTCTTCACTTTCGCTTTGGTTTCGTTCATTTTCTTCGTTTTTATGGCTGTTTGTCTGAGTTTAAAAATTTTTTTGTAAGTCTAGTGACGCTTTTATTTAAGTTTAATTGTTTTTTTTAACTCGGATTCCTCTTTTTAAATCTTAGACCAGTTAATTTTCATTCCAACGATGACCGTTCGGTCTGCAGAGCTTACCCACATGAGCTCACAGTCATCGTTGGAATGTGTGAGCTCATGCTAGATAGCATATGCAGATAGTTAGAGCCCCGGGCATCTATCTCATTGTTTTGGTTCAGTTTCAGGATTCTGAAAGCTGAATTATACACAGAATATTTGAATTGCAAAGTATTGCTAATACGTAGTACAAAGTTAGTCATACAAGACTGTATGTTGAGAAATGTGTGTTGAAAGGCCAGTAAGTTTAAAGCCCTAACAAAGTTTGGTTAAAAGTATTTAACCACCAAAGCTTACCTGTTGAAACACACATTGTGGACATAATTATCTAAAATTTAAATTCTGCCCTTACAAAACTAAAACTATAATCACCATAATACGATGACAAGAACCCAACAAACAAATGTGGCAATTGCTCTCCTCTGCTATTTGCTAAGCAAAGCTCTTTACCTCCGGTTCAAAGTACTTCAAATTAAGGTCTTGTACACGTTAAGCACCTAACACGTAAACACTAAAGTGGAATATAATTTGAGATAATTTGCATTTAAAGACTTTAGCTTTCTAATAGAGTTGATTGTTTCTTGCAATAATACCTCACTTCCGTGGAATCGTCACTTGCTGACTGAGAGAAGAAGGTACTACTTTGCTACCCAGGTTTAGGCTCAACAACGTCTCAATTCGCATTCAGCTTTAAACATGCTCACTAAGGAAGAATTCAAACCAACTTTAAAGTTGTACCATTTCCTGTCGCAACTAAAAATCTACCCTCTTAAGGTTGACCTAAAATCTGGAAAAATTGCCCTTCAGTCACAATCTAAAGCTGTAAAAGTAATCAGGATACTTTATCACATCATTTCTGCAATCGTGCTAACATTTCAGGTGGTGAGAACAATGGAATCTCTGATTTTGTCCAAGAAAATCGTAATACAACATATTCCTGTCCAAGCTTTCAGTTGCATAGCATTCACTACATGCTTTTACTTAGCAACCAGTGTGTTTATAACGTGGCCGTCTGTAAGCGTTGCAATATTTAATCAAGTTTTCGAGGAAAAAGAAGGTAATCTTAGCCATAAATCAAGCTTATTATCTATAAAAACCAATAAATGCTGTAGCTGTTGTATTAAATATTTAACAGATGGAGGACATTCAAACAAGGCTACAAAGAACAAGCTGTATTCGCGAAAACCACCAAGACAGATTCTTGAATTCAGTATAATGGAGTTAAGTACGATTTATGTTTCATTTGCTGCCCTAGCTGACAGTTTGTTTTTACCGGTTCTTTTTATTTATGACCCTTCGATCAATATTCTACTCTATTCTGCTGTCCCTGCCTACTACAAGAATACACTGTTATTTGTGTTAACTTTGACGGTTGAGGTTTTAGTTATTTTATTCCTTATAGCCAATGGGGCCTTCGCAGTGCTCTTGCAACTGCTTTTTCTAATGCAAATTCAATCCAGAATGGACAAAGCAAGTAAATTATTCAAATCTCGACGCGCTACCATTACAGACCGTGCAACAAAAAGAATTCAGGTCTATCGCTTGTTCAAGGAGTGTCGATACATTACGTTGGCCCTAAATTGCTTCAACATCAGCAATGCTGGAAGCGTCTTTATAATCAAGAATAGCTTTATAACCATGACTATCGTATGCCTTGTCTACTTTATTAAGTTTCGGGCAGTTGACATTGTTGCATCAATCATTAGCTGTTTTACACCGGTCATTGTCATTGGAACTTACGTGACAATGTACGACAAGGCATTTAAGATCCCAGAGAACATTAATGCATTAACGGTCCAGATGTCCTTGGCTTGCGCAGAAGTGCTTAGTCCTAAAGAAAAGAGGTTCTTTCGCACTCTTGTTGTGTCCATTCGGGACTCTGGGGTGAAACAAGGAGAGTTTAGAACTCTCGAAAGGGAGTCCACACCCATGTTTTTCGATTTTGTTACCAGAAATATTGCTGGGATCTTAGTGCTGTTGCGGTAATGCACATGTTAGTAAGGGCATTAGACAGTGTAAAAACAGCAGCGTTGAAGGAATTTTAGTTCGTTTTATTATGCAGAGTGACACAATTTAAAATAAACATACCGGTTAGACCCTTCGTAGCTGCTTTTATTGTACGCAATTTATTTTTGACAATGCTACCTGGACTGTACTGTAATTATTTTACAAGTATTATATTTGGCTATAGCTATTCTGTGTAATCGGTTTAACGACGAGTTTATTGGAACAACAAATTGTTAAAACCATTAGTCTTTGTGGTAAGCGTAGTGATGTTGGCATCTATCTATCTATGAATTAAAGGCATTTTCAAGTAAAACATTTTTTTACTATTTTTTGTTGAATTCGATCTGTGGATTGCCACAGGGCAACTTTTTTATCTTCTTCCTAATATCGTGGTTATTGGTCTTAAAGTCCATTACCACTTTACGAAACTAGATCACACATATATTTTTGGATATAGGATGATTATTTTCCGTACTCATTGCAGCTTGGTATTAAATTTGCTCCTCAGCATTCTCTGGTAGTTTATTTTACGGACGAGTCCCAAGAAATTGCCATTCAGTATTAACCGGGGGAGACGCCAACCCCTCGGTGTACTCGAATAAGCTTCCTTGGCCAGCCTTTCCAATCTATGTTGACTGCGATACTATAATTGAAGAAGTAATCGTCGACGTGCATGGTCAGGGGCGGAGCTATGCCTAGAGAGGGATAAATGTTCATTCAAATCTCTCCATTCACAACTCCGTCAAAATTTTCCACACACCTCGAGTTATCCGACTCGAGTAATGCAGCCAACACAGCGATTAAAATGTTCGTCTACCAGCGCACGGAAATGAACAGCTGTACCCCACATATAGACATATTGAGGACGGGTTCATGCCCCACACAACCACCCCGTCGCTCTTTACACTAGTATTATTAATGAAATAGGTTGGTGCATGTAATCATCACGTAACATTTCAAAATTTAAAAAGCTGCCTTGAGTAGCGAAAGAACGTACCAAATATACAACAGAAAATTATTGCAACTTTATGTGAATGAAGTATGTGAATTAACGATACAAATTATGTAATATTTCAGCGATCTTTCAATGTGGCCCTATTACTGCAGAGAAGCATTAAATGCTGTGCTCAAATACATCCCAAAGTTACAATGAAAAGCTCACGCATATGGGTAACAAGTTAGACCACTGGCTATTTTTTAAATGCCTTTGCTTTATTGTCGCTAAAGGATCAACATAATTCAATGAAAACGTCAATTTTATATGCTATGCACGGAAATCACAACAAGTACATGACAGATACGAAGTTGGTTTTCCAATTAAATATTCCTTCAAGTATTTTTCAAAAAGTTCAAAAAACGTGAAACAACCAACTTTCCATAAAACAAATTGGCACTAATTCGCTATACCAACCTCGGAGTCCATGATATCCCTATTCTACATTCGATGTTTGTTCAAAACAATACATTACACGACTTCATCGGACGTTGCGTGCGTACCGTATCACAATTTCGGTTTGCATATTTTTGGATTTTGGAAAGGCATAGAATTATTCGCCCCCAGGATGAATTCAGTTGACCACCAAAAACATTAAATTTTGAAAAGGTTGAGTTTTTCACCAGTGCTTTTAAAGTTTCCTTCCAAAATGAAATGGGTATACCGCGTTAAAAGCGCTAGTGGAAAACTCAACCTTTTCAAAATTTAATGTTTTTGGTGGTCAACTGAATTCATCCAATTTTCATTCAAGTTTCATCAAAATTTGAAAATGAAAGAAACAAGTGGGGTTTCGCTCCACGTGTTTAGTAAAATAAGTTTAAGTTCCGCACTATGACGTGTAAGAACCGTTTAACTAACTACTATTGTTCAAGCAAATCAAAATAATTGAGAAGGCTCAGTAAAGCCAAAATAAGCGGTCATAAGCAAACAAACCAAAAAGCGGATCCTGATGACGCTATATCTTAAAATAAGACGTTAAGTACACTGCACCAAATCACCACATCATAACAAAAATGAGTCCATTTTTAAAAGTTATAACTGCATCATTTTGATGCATTTTTGAATGCATCATAATGATGAGGAAAAAATATAGTCTAGATGAGTTTCTTTATAAAATAGGGAAATAACATGGGCTAAAGGTGGACCTCATCCTAAATTCATCAAGAATTCATCATAATGATGCGTTTATAACTATTAAAAATGGGCTCACGTTTTCGCAAAATGATGCGGTTATAATGGTATTTGGTAGAGTGTAGCTATATCTTAGCCAGAACAATGACATAATTAATTTTAGTGGAAGCAGGAAATGATTTGATAAATATGCCGTATTACGAGGAAGCTAGTGTTCAATTTTCTTTGTGAAGTTAACTATGTTAGATGAGCTAAATTAGTGAGTACGATTGTCGTTCAATTTCCTAATATTGCTTTATTTTATCAACTCGACTAATGCCTAGGTACAAATTGAATTTTATCTCACACCCAACAAAATAGATTTCAAACAGGCAGTAAGGTCTACTCAATTTCGTTCGAAGCGTAATCAATGGTGGGTAATATGTATACCGTTAGGCAATATGGCGTCACTCACAAAATATTCCATATAATTTCATATTTGGCATATTAAACACCAGAACTGTAGTCATTTTATTATTTTTACAATGACCTTATAATTTGTGGTAATTCAGAGCTAGTGCCTAAAATGCAAAGCCATTTGCTTCTGGTTCAGATTATTTAAGTTTACACAATACTGAACAAGTCCAATAGCTAAAGCGTAAGCAATAAATTGGAACCAAATTATAGGTAATTTGCACTCAAACAATTTCAGACTTCTAATGCAGCCGACTATGGTACAAAAGAAGTTCTTACTTCGATTATCTCGTTTCTCATTATAAAGGAACTAAGCACAACTTTCAAACTTCCACAATTTTGGCACATCAAAGTCTCGACTAGAACCAAACTCAAGCCAAAATGCTCACAAAGGAGGAATTCAAAAGAACTTTAAAATTATACTATATTTTTTCTCAGGTAAATCTCTATCCACTCACAGTTGACCTAAAATCCGGAACAATTGCCTTACAGTCACAATCCAGAGCTCGAAAATGTATCTGGATGATTTATTACATTATTTCAGCAATCTTGCTAACATTTCAGGTTGTGAGAACATTACAGGCTCTGATTTTTTCAACACACATAGTTGTACATCATAATCCAGTCCAAGCTTTTAGCTGCATAGCGTTCAATGCCTGTTTTTACTTGGTTAATAGTGTTTTTATTAAATGACCATCTGTAAACGTGGCAATATTTAACCAGGCGTTCGCAGAAAATGGAGGTACTCTTAGCAAACGAAATTATTCCTATCATCTATTAGCACGAATAAATGATGTAGCTCTTGCGTAATTTTAGCAGGTAGAAGGTATTCGAACCAGACCACCAAGGACAAGATGTACTTAAGAAACCCGCCGAGACAACTTCACCAATTCAGTATAATGGAGCTAATTTCAATTTACTTTTCCTTTGCTGCCCTCGCTGACGTTTTATTTTTACCTGTTTTTTTATCTATGACCCTTCGATCAATATTCTTCTTTATTCTGCTGTCCCTGTCCAATATAAGGATACCTTCTTCTTTGTCTTGACGTTGATGTTAGAGGTTTTAGTTATCTTATTTCTTTCAGCCAATGGGGTTTTTGGTGTACTCTTGCAACTACTTTTCCTAATGCAAATTCGATCCAGGATGGACAAAGCAAGTTAAGTATTTAAAACTCGACGCGCTACTATTACAGACCGAGCAACAAAAAGAATTCAGGTCTATCGCTTGTTCAAGGAGTTTCGATACATTACGTTGGCGCTTAATTGCTTCAACATTAGTAACGCAGAAAGCGTGTTTGTAATCAAGATTAACTTCATTACCATTACTATCATATGCCTTGTGTACTTCATTACATTTCGTACGGTTGACTTTGTTGCATCGATTATTTGTGGTTTAACACCAATCATGGTCATTGGAACGTACGTCACAATGTACGACCAGGCTTTTAAGATCCCAGAGAATATTAATGTGTTAAAGGTCCAGATGTCCTTAGCGTGCGCAGAAGGGCTTAGTCCTAAAGATAAGAGGTTCTTTCGCATGCTAGTTATGTCGATACGGAACTCTGGGGTGAAACAAGGGGAATTTAGAACGCTCGAAAGAGAGTCCACTCCCATGTTTTTTGATTTTGTTACGAGGAATATTGCTGGGATATTAGTGCTGTTGCGGTAGTGTACATGTTAGATAATGAATGAGACACCAGTGGTTGCTCTTGGTGCGGTGGTTTAAGATTAAGCTTTCAAAAACATTTTTAGAAATAGTTTTGGCAGTACGTTGCGTACGTGCCTATTCTGTATGCATATTCTATAGTTATATGCTACTTTCTTTTGTTATCATAACTCTACAATCATTCTTTTTTAATCAGTTTAGGAAAAAAGAACATTGGAATCTGTTTTCTGTGTGCAAATGATGTACACATTATCCACATTTTAATTATTAAAAGGAAGAAATTGTTGCGAAATTAATTAAACCGATTTCATGTTGTCTAACTGTGCATCATTTTCGCTAGGTGGATACGTGATGAGATATTTAAAAAAAAATAAGGTGTAACAACAGTGCTGAACCAATTTTGTTTATTTGGTTCTCTACGCAATTACACAAATTATAGCAATCATATCCGTTAGAGTCGTCGTAGCTGCATCGATTGTGATTGCCAGGACTGTATTTTTTTAAAGCGCTACACAAGGGTTTTAAGAACCCGAAAACATTAACACTTTAAAGATTGTGATGTCTTTAATGTGCGCAGAAGGACTTATTTATAAGGAACAGACGTTTGTTCATACAGGCGTATTAAGTCCATAAAGGCTTCTGGCGTAAAAGAAGAGAAAAGAATAAATATGAGTCTACACCTATGATTGTCCTATTACAAATGGTCGTATCTTACAAGGAAAGTATGTTTGGTGGGGCGTCCCGATTTTCATGAAATTTTTTGTGCATGTAGGCATTGACTTTAGTACTTCACATGACCCTAAACTTGCGGCATCTTTTTTGTTGTTGATGAGAAAAAACATAATTTCAAAAATGTTTTAGCGAGCGACAAATCCAATGCAAATTAACATGCAATTTTGAAATGTGCCAAAGGGGGGACCATTATCAAAATTTCAAAAATGAAGAAAAAATTTGGTTTTCAAAAAAAACATTATTTTTGCACAATAATTTTGATTTTTTTGCATTTATTCATTATAATGAGCCATCAAACTCACTTGGGAACCAGGGTTCGAAGGTGGTAAATACCAGGTTGGTAAATATGTAGTAAATACCGGTATCCACAAACTATGAAGCGTGATAAAATGGTGAAAATGGCAAACATGGTAAAAGCTGTTCTTAACAATTAAATATTCAAAATTTTCACCAACCAACTTTTGGAGAAACCTGCAAATCGTATTTTTAGAGACGATTATTATTGAAAATACGGCTACTGGGGGTTTTAAAAATGAAAGTACCAAACGATAACATGAACAAATTAATATTTACATGCCTATTTTACTGATTTCCTGTACCATAAATTGTACTCCAGTAGCAAACGTATGGTAATTAAAGCGTTTACTAATTTTACCAGTTTTTACCATTTTTACCGGTTTGTACCGGTGTTTACCACTGTCTGGTATTTTATATAAAGTGGTATTTAACGAACACTGTTGGGAACGTTTTGAACTGTAACGCTGTAATTTGAACAAACGTTACCAAAACGCCTTCTGCTAACCCTATAGGCACCTCCGCTACCAGAATGAGGTGAGTTGCATTTTTTCTTGTCTTCCATCACGAGGGATTCACATTTCAAGAATCGTAATCAAAATTCCATACACAAAATTTTTCATACAATTTGACATCAAGTAACTTTTTAATTTTAGATCTTTATTTAATTTTTTGCCCAACGCTGTTCCTTCTCCGAAAAATTGGCCTAAATTGCGTTACTAATGTCCAAAAATAGAATTTTTCTGGAATTGTAATTTTACGTTTGTAAAATAAAGTGACTTATATCCTCGAAACCCAAGTATTAAAATTTTACAACTAATCGTTGTGCCCGGTGGTGCCACGTCGAATGTCAAAAATTTTGATAATGCGATGTAAACGACAAAATATTATCGATTCATACATATGTATATACTGCGTATTGAGTTTTCCCAGTCAGGATTCGCACAGTTGATAGAACTATATTGGAAGCCCCAAACAGCAAAACTTCAAGCGTCGCAACCTGTCACGAACGTTGCGGTCGAACGCACATGTGTAATTTTACAGCATCAGCCAGCATTGCCAAAAAATTTTAAATTGCGACTGAATACTGAAACTACTTGAAACTGACGGCAACTTAAAAACAGAAAAATCGGCGATACTTTCAGCCCGATTCCAAACCAAAAGTTCAGTTGTACATGTGGTATGTAAGAGGAAGCTTGTATTATGTTTTAACAACGGCGTCATAGCAGTGGGCAAAAATATCAAATACGAACATTTAACATAATGGAGCGGGAACAGGGACCACGTTGACGAAAAAAAAATTAAATGAAGATCTAAATTAAAAATTTACTGGATGTCAAATTGTATGCAAAATGTTTTGTATGGAATTTTGATTACGATTCTTGAAATGTAAATCCCTCGTGATGGAAGACAAGAAAAAATGCAACTCACCTCATTCTGGTAGCGGAGTTGCCTATAGGGTCAGCAGAAGGCGTTTTGGTAACGTTTGTTTAAATTACAGAGTTACAGTTCAAAACGTTCCCAAGTGAGTTTGATGGCTCATTATAATGAATAAATGCAAAAAAATCAACTATTGTGCAAAAATAATGTTTTTTTGAAAACAAATTTTTTCTTCATTTTTGAAATTTTGATAATGGTCCCTCCCTTTGGCACATTTCAAAATTGCATGTTAATTTGCATTTGATTTGTCGCTCGCTGAAACATATTTTTGAAATTATTTTTTTTCTCATCAACAACAAAAAAGATGCCGCAAGTTTAGGGTCATAGTGAAGTACTAAAGTCAATGCCTACATGCACAAAAAATTTCATGAAAATCGGGACGCCCCACTAAACATACTTTCCTTGTTAGTGCTGTTGCGTTAATACACTTGTTGGTAATTGTATTAGAGAGTGTGAAAATAACAGCGTTGAGGCAATTCCACTTCGTTTTTTAATGCAGAAAGTGACACAATTTAAAATAACCATGCCCGTTAGCCCTTTCGTGTCTGCTTTTATTGTACGCAATTTATTTTCAAAATTGCTACTTTGATTGCTTCACTTTTATAGTATGATATTTGGCTTTACCTATCAATGTATAATTGGTTTAACGAGAAGTTTAATGGAACAACAAATTGTTAAAATAATCAGTCTTTGTGATAATTGTGGTGATGTTGGCATTTCTGAATTGAAAGCATTTTTAAGTAAAAAACGAATTTATCAATATTTTTTCTTCAGAATCATGTCGCCGCTACTTTATTTACACCGCTACTAATAATGAACTAAGTTGGTGCATAGTATCATTACGTAAGCATTATTGCTTACAAAGTATGATATACGCTAGGCTTACTAATGTTATGTTCCTAACCTAACTTATGCTATGTAGGAATAAAGATGCGATGACATTATACAATGCATGGATGCATTGCACATGTATATACTTGTATGCGGTATCAGGACAAAATGGCGCCACGGAAATGCCATCTCCCAAAATATAGACCCTGCTATGTCGCCGAATAATAATGCCGCCGTCAAATATGACGCCACCCAAAATATCGCCATGGACGATTTGTCGCAGGAGAAACATGTCGCCAGGACAAAATATACGTTGAGTCCAGCCAGAACAATCTCATCCATAATTTTAGTAAAAGCAGGTTTGTGTATAAATATGTCACATTACGTGAACGTGGGAACTAGTGTGCAATTTTTGAACAAAGAAAAATATTTTGGGGGAGCTAAAAAGGTGAGTAAATTTGTCATTAAATTGTCTAATATTTCTTTATTTTATCAACTCGACTAACCCAAATGGCTGACTGACATGTCTAGGTACGTAAAACGTTTTATTTTACACCAAACAAAATAGATTTCAAATATGTAGGAAGGACTATTCAATTTCGGTCTTTAACGTAATCAGACGGGGATAGTAAGTATACCGTTAGGCGTCAGTTGATATTACGTACTTCACAAAATATTCCCTATAATTCCATATTTGGCTAATTAAACCCTTTAACTGTAATCATTTTAATACTACACAAATGACCTCATAATTTGTAGTACTTCGTCCGCGCTGCTACTTAAAACGGAAATCAATTGGCTTTAGGTTCCTAGCATTCCAATGTACATACACAATACTTAGCCAGTCAAATAGCTGAAGCTCAAACAATAAATTGGAACCTTAGTGAAGTTAATTTGCATTCAAACAATTCCTGGCTTCTAATACAGCTGCCTATGGTACCAAACAAGTTCTTACTTCGATCATATCGTCTTTCATTCCAAAGGAACCAAGCACAACTTTTCAACTTCCACAATTTCAGCTCATCAAAGTCTTAACTAGAATCAAACTTAAGCCAAAATGCTCACAAGGGAGGAATTCAAAAAAACTTTAAAGTTATACCATATTTTATCCCAGGCAAATATTTATCCTCTCACAATTGATGTGAAATCCGGAACAATTGGCCTGCAGTCACAATCCAGAGCGCGCAAGTGTATCTTTACAATGTATTACATTATTTCAGCAACCTTGCTAACATTTCAGGTTGTGAGAACATTGCAGGCTCTGATTTTTTCTAAACACATTGTCATACATCATATACCAGTCCAAGCGTTTAGCTGCATAGCGTTAGCAGTGTAATCCGTGGACGCAAGTGTCACTTTTTTAACATTGAATCCCGTCCAAATACATGAGAAACTTACATAC
>JAQFZC010004791.1:0-15359 GCA_034695205.1 Dicyrtoma fusca | reverse complement strand
TTGAAGTAAGGTCTGAGGCTGGAAGTTTCCATTCCAGTCTGCAGTCCTAACCGCTCACCCAAGCACGCCTGCTTTGTTTTAGAAATGTTAAACATTATATTTAGGTGTTCAAAAATTGTAAAATAAAGAAATTAACGTTTTTTAAGTCCATTATGTGTGTAGGTACATAGTTAGACCTATTATTGGAGAATCAAAATATGAATTAAGTATGCTTACATTTCAAAGCTACATGCAAAGAGCGCTAATTACCACAAATGACACCAAACACAGACTCAAAATAAAATAATGTTGCTAAAAATTGTATGATTTTAAATGTTTTTTACATTTTTTGAAAACTGCTAACAAAAGAGTGGACTGTCCCATTAGTTATGGTTGGAGATACAGCGAATAAGAAGAAGATTTGGGGCCGTTGTGAAAGTCCTTTTTGGATAGTTTTTCTTTGGTGGATGGAAGTAGTCGAGAGGATGGATTCGGTTGTAGTTTTTGTTGCATTGAAATAGATTGATCATTGGCTGGCGGGGCTAATGATGATTGACAGGAGATTTTCCGATAGGATTCTGGCATTAAGTGGGATTCTTGAATAATTTATTCGTTAGACTACTTGTTGGGAGGCTGTGTCAATCAGATGAGTCGGCACTTTCACATCCCACCAACAATAACACTTGCAAAGCTCCCAGCTATTCCCGTCCACGCACACTGCACTGCAACAACCACTCACGGGGTATCGGCTGCGACTATAGAGACTCTCGCCTGGATATCAACAGACTATCACCATTACATTTCCTAGCTTAAGAGGCCAAGCGAAGAGTCTCGGGAACTTTTTAAATTAAACTTTGCTTCACGCTTAGTCCGCCTTAGAACCGTTTTCAAATTGCTTATTTTTGTGGGTTTCGAAACAACGACAAAAATAGTTCTGAGCATGTTAAACACAAATAAGCTTTACAGGCACGTAAATAAAACATTTTGAACTTTTTAAAAGTCAGTTTAGATCTTTTAAAATGCTTGAGATTATTAAGACACTTTGAACTGTCTTGAAAATATGCAAATGTCACAGTTTGCTCTTTTTAAAAAACAGAATATTTTGCACATTTTCAAAACCATGCAAAAAGAAAATGCGCCGTTTCAAACACGTGTAATTATAACATTTTGCACCTTTTCGAAAACATGTAATTATAACATTTTGGAACTTTTCAAAAACATGTAATTGTATCATTTTGGACCTTTTCAAAAACGTAATTATAACATTTTGCACCTTTTCGAAAACATGTAATTGTAACATTTTGCACCTTTTAGAAAAGATGTAATTATAACATTTTGCACCTTTTCGAAAAGATGTAATTGTATCATTTTGCACCTTTTCAAAAATATGCACATAGAACATTTCACAATTTTTCGAAAACATCCCAACGTGCTTTACCCCTGTTAGACTACATACGTACAAAAGTATACATATTTAGACTTTTTAGAAAGAGCAGAACAGCAGATACTGCACTTAAGTCCTATACAGCTTAGAAGTTTCTACACATTTGGCATACCTCATCTTGCTTGTATTTACGTCACTTTGCTTCTTACTAGTTAGGTCACTTTATCCACTACGAACACTACACAGAGCTACCCTTCTAGCAACACATAAAGCACCCAGCATAATTCAGCGACTCTTTCCTTTGGTCCCACTGGAAGCAATAATGTTGATCAATATCCATTTCAATGGATCGATGGGCAGTTAAGATAACATAAAGACGTGATTTCTTCCTCTGATTACCTTAAGTAGCACGCGAATTGTCGTCAATCAATGACTCCGTCAACTTCTCACATTTCACATGCACCAACAGCCTTAAAGATGGACCGTCAATACATATTTGTGTTCCCAGCAATTGCACACTACATTTACCAGTACATAATTGGTCTAATTTAAACGTCTAGGCTAAAATACGTCAAATATATTTTAAACAAATTTGCTTTGAACCTTAAAATATTATAAGAATGATCTGTAATCAAAATCCATGTCTAATTCTTCTATCCAGGCAACTGCAAATGACGTTGAATTTAGCTTTTAGCGTCTAATTTGTAATTTGTAGTGTAAGGGTGGGCAGATTTGGATTTTTTTTCAAGTTGCTTTGGATGACGTGACGAGTATGTTTTTTGAACAAGTTATTTTTTCTGTAAGAGTGGCTTATGTATGTTTTTGACTTGAAGAGGTTGAACTACACTGTCTTGTCATCTTGAGGAGAAGATGCTGAGGGAATTAAAACTTGTAAATACTCGTACATTACCGTCTGTTTGGCATTTTTATATTTGGAATTTAGTTTCGAGGATTTGCCATTTTATATTTTCAAGAGCTATGAGTCTATGAGGATCGAGCAGTGAAATACCGAAAAAGGAAATATATTTTCTCTCGTACTGTTCACCGTTCGCACTGTCAGCCCCGCTTTAAGCTCTCATGTATAACTGTTCCTTCTACTTGTACATAATTTCTACTTGGAGGAACCCAAAAGAGGCAATTTAGGATTTTTTAATTATGCATTTTAAATGACGGCCTGACAAACAGTCAATTGAATTATGAATTATGAAAGAAATTGGAGGACCATTTTTTGTAATGCTTCATTTTTTTTTGGGGAGGGGGGCTTCAAATATTTTCTGGTCTGTCTAACGAGGTACTCATCTGTAATTTACAAATATTTAAATACTTGTATATAAATTAATTTGACTTTTATTATTACGGTTGGGCCTATACCATCCTATACGAACATATACATAGAGATATATGTATACAAATACCTAGGCTAATAGGCATGAATCTAGTAATACATGCACTCAGCGTAAAACTGACGTGCAGACACAATTCTTGATGGGGATGAAATTTATATGTAATTAAAAGAAGGAATGACGTGCTACCGTCTTCTGTACAAACAGCACACTGGGTTGATTGCCAATAATGCCATGCAAAAATGTTTAGGGGCTTGCAAATGTTACCTTGCCTGAGTTTGGTCGAAAATGTTAAAGTATTATGAAAGAAGTCATAATTGTTTTAAAAAATATAAAACAGCTCTGTCTTTCGTTTACACAAAAACTCAAAAATAGCAAAAAATCGTGTTTTCACGCTTTCCAAAGACCAGATAAATACAAAGTGTATTCTAAGAAAACAAAAGATTTGCATAAAATGTTAAACCATTTAGCAGTTTACATTCCAACAAGTTCTTGACATAACAATTTAGAGGCCCCTATGGCTATCAGTCATCTGGTAGATTGATAGTGCAGACTTATTGCCCAGCCACAAACAAACAAACACCAGACAGGATTTCCATAGATTGAGGATACCCTATAATTATACCTTCAGCCTTGCAGACGTCGCCTTGCGTGCCAAAGCAGAGATAAAAATACAGATATTGAAACATGGCAGTCAGAAGTGCACCCTCGGTCTTCCTCCACTGTATCCCATGAACTAACAAATCAAACCTAATTAAATCATGGACCATCCAAACTGTAGCAGAGAACAGAGAGGCTGCTTTAGTTCCATTGAGAAATAAAAAGAGATGCGAGTGAAAGGAGAACGATTTGTTTCCCATACCAACCGAGGCTCATTACGGGAATTGTGATTCATAATAATCGGAACAAAAGGTATCTGGCCTGTATCGTGGCATTGCACTGTTAGGCAAATCCTAAGAGATCGTACCTGCCTACCTACGGATGATATTCAATATGTACGTAATATTGGTAACTTGGGAATGCCTGGAAACCTAAGGGTTGATTTTGATTTAGAAATTTGAATAGATTCACTGTGCAGTAGAGCAGTGAGTACAGATATTGTGAGTGTTACACTTGAAAATCGAATCGAAAAGACGGAACAAAAAAAATAAAGAATAAATAAAAGAAGGAAAGACACGGTGAGTGAATTGGATTTACTTCTCTTCTCTTGTCAAACTCATCTCAGCTCAGTTGCGCCTCTATTTATTATAATTTCAATCTGTCCATTTAATATGTGTATCCATCCCATAGCGCTCCTTCCCTCCCCGTGTGAGACAGAAGTCTCTCCGTTTCTTCTGATTATTCTTGGAGCGACCAACTACTTGTGTGATTGTACATGGAGACTCTGATGACTGTTGCTGGGAGGTTGTGCTGGTGGTCCAGCGTCCTACAAACAGCCAACTTTTATTCCATTATTCCATTTGCTCATTTGATTCTTGGCTTCCACGTAACACTCGGTGCATATTCTTTGAATGGGTTTGATAGGGGCAGCACAATTATTACAAGTTCTTTAGCTTCTTTAAAACTGACAGGGAGACTATTTTTCAAGTGGATAAATATCATGCAGTTTTATACGCTTACACAGTGTAAATATTGTATGTTTTACACTTTTTGGGAACGCTTATATAATACACAATATATGCATTATTTTTAAAACCTGCAAACACCATGTTTTGTGCTTTTTTGAAACGTGTAAATATCACGTTTTGCGCTTTTTCGAAACGTGTAAATATCACATTTTGTGCTTTTTCGAAACCTGTAAATATCAAGTTTTGCGCTTTTTCGAAACCTGTAAATATCAAGTTTTGCGCTTTTTCGAAACGTGTAAATATCACATTTTGTGCTTTTTCGAAACGTGTAAATATCACGTTTTGCGCTTTTTCGAAACGTGTAAATATCACGTTTTGCGCTTTTTCGAAACGTGTAAATACCATGCTTTGTGCTTTTTTAGAGCGTGCAAATATCATATTTTGTGCTTTTTTTAACGTGCAAATGCGATGTTTTGTGCTTTTTTTATACGTGCAGATACCATGTTTTACATCTTTGACGCGTGTATATATAATGTTTTGATTTTTTAAAGCGTGAAAATCCAAGGCTGTAATACGCATCTTGAGGTTTGTTCCTGTCAAAAAATTGTAACTAAGATATTTTACTTTATCAGAAACGTGCCCATATGATGTTTTGCTTTTTCAAAGTTTAGTCTAACCCCAGCTCGTCCGTTTAGTGACGCCATTAATCGTAATATTGAAAAATCCCTGGCACATCCGCATGAGTATCGAAATGGATGCTGGTAGTAAAAAAAATCCTGTTATACTTTACAGATATCGTCGTCTACTGTCTTTATTGTGTGGGGCATGTGTGTGGCTCATATAGCACTGCCGGTCACCAGACTGTAGGCAGTACAAGTAAGTGCCAGCTCCTACCTGCGTATATGTAGATGCACAAGTTTGTGTTGAAAAGATGATGGTAGCCTCGGCAGTGAGTGGGATTGAGTTGACCAGGCCATAGACGGAGGGACGGGAGGGATTGAAATTTCTTGGTGGATAATGTATTGATGAGGAGATGAGCATTAGCTAAATGAAAGCCCATGGAGAATCACGATCAGAAATCACCACACAAGACTCCCAGTCACTAATGAGCATTAAGTACCACGGACGTTATTACGCATCATCATCCTCTGCCTTTTTATCTTCAAACTTCTTCCCTTCATCAAATCTCGTCCCAGTCCAATCCCCCATTTCATCGTCCATTACTAAAAACACATGGACAGAGACCCGACCGTCATGCCTTTCCTTCCCTCGGCTTCTTGTCCATGTCCATTGGGTAGCTCCCTTGCTATATATTTATATTTACTCCAAATTCTTGAGTCTGCCTCTGCCTGATGATCTTATGCCATTTGCAAAATACGGATAATTTTTTGGTGAAATGAAATGGAGTTGATGTCGTGCATTACGGGAGGCCGAGACAGGGAGGCACGTACACAACCTGCTTTGATTTTGATTCACATTTAATCAAGTTCAGGGGATCCGTGTGTGTGTGTGTGTGCCATTGCATTGCCAGATCAGATGGTCGTGTGAGACAGTTCAAATCATCCTGGGTAATTCACCAATCACATTTTACTTCGTCCTATTCACATTTTTACAGTTTTTATCTTTCCTTTATTTACAAATTAGATGCTCTACAGACGAGTGAAATAGCTACCATTTGCGAGTGCAGTGCAATGCAGTGCAATGAAACGAAAGCCTCTCCCCCCACTTACTATTGCTTTTATGTTACTTATATGCACACTTCCATCGTGATTTATTTTGCTGGTTGTTTTTTTTATTTGCAGGTCATTTCTCGAAGATTTCGATGCACTCTGGCTACTGTAATAGCTTTGGGAATTCGGGTTCACCGTTACTGCATATATAATGTATGTACTTACATTTATTTGTTGAGACTAAAATTATAATATTGCATTTTATTCTGCTCTTAAGAATCAAGAAGTATAAAGAAAAACCTAGTTGTTCCACGTACATGTACATGTATTTTAAAAGTTTTAAAATGCCCTAATTGCGTGTTTTCGAAAAGGTGCAAAATGTTCTACTTGTCTGTTTTTTGAAAAGGTGTAAAATGCTCTATATGTATGTTTTCGAAAAGAAGCAAAACGAATTATTTGTGTTTTTGAAAAGGCGTAGATTGTTCTATTTACTTGTTTTTGAAAGCAGAGCGTTCTATTTCTTTTTAAAAGATGCAAAATATTCTATTTACATGTATTTGAAAAGGTGCAAAATTTTCTATTTGGGTGTTTTCGAAAAGCAGCAAAATGCTATATTTGCACACTACAAAATATCCTTTTTGTGCTTATTGGGGAAGATGCATTTGGATTCCTAGTACTCTGGGTGGTACACGTTGACTGCCTGCATAATTGTAATGAGATCCATAATCCGAGGGAAGACAAGTGAAGGTGCATTAGGACTAATTAAATGGGAGAATTGACAAAGTAATTGTAGAGCAGGAGGTGTAATGTAGCGGTGGAGAGGGATAGGCGGCTTAATTTGTGATGATCATTTGTTGGTTGAGTTGGTGAGCGTGGTGGGGATGAGGTAGTGTGAGTTGGGAGAATTGGTGATTGCTGTAAATATAGTGTTGGTTGCAGATGCGTTTGTTTGGGACGCTCTAAAGGACATTTCAATGGTGAATAAATTACGGCTGAGGTTGACAAAAAAGGAAATAACAATGGGATGAGGCTCGCGCTCGCTCAACATAATCATGTAATTCCTCTTCGAGTCAAAGACAAGGCTTCCACGTACAGCTATAGGCACCTCCACCTTCTGTAGCACCGCTATAGGTATAGCCACGGAAATAGCTGCAGCACAATCTCTATCCGATACACCTCACTCTCCAAGTCAAGTCAACCTTCCAACCACAACCTATTAGCAGCCTCACTCTTTCTATACTAAACTCCCTCTCCATTACCTGTACGAATCTATAGGCTCACTTTGTGCACTCTTCAATGTCCACCGGTCGAGAGGGAAGGAAACTACCGTAGGTTTCCGATTGTAGTCAAACTCTACATCAAAGATGTACTTACTGTTTTTAGTTTTGTTCAGAAGCACTTCTTTTAAAATGATGTTATTTTTAAAATTTTAAACAGTTTATGGAAATCCTTCTTAAAAATGACGAATCTTATAATAAATCCTTCCTACTGCATCGGATTTCTTAAAAAATGCTTTTTTATAGAACCCAAAACTTTTATTTAAACAAAAATAATTCAAAACTCTCTTTCTATGGAATTTTCTTTAAATGGCATAAATGTTTTTAATGTACAAAAAACTCTTCTTCAAAACTCCATTGTTGTTTTAATGACAAACTTTTTCAAAATTCTATCAGAATACAAACAGATTAACTGCCAAAAAGAACTAAATAACCCCTGGGAATAAAAACTTGTTTCAAACTTACAGATAATCATTGTTTTACGGTGTATTGATGCGTGGATGGTTTCTGGTGGACAGATGGAGATGTGGGTAATCTGTTGCGGGGCAGTGTGCGCTATGACTGCTCTGTACTTTGGATTGTGAGGAGATGAAGTGGTCGATTGTGTGTGGAATGGATTGGTGGTTTGGCTTTGAGTGGGAGAGACTGGACTCCGTGACAACTCTTGACAAATTGCCTCTCCTCTCCCATCACCTCCAATCACTTCCCGACCCATAGCGCAGACCGCCATGCAAAATACCAGCCGTCCACCGTCCTTCCTTCCCCTTCCAGCACTCCACTGCGTCTTGCTAGGACCGACTCAGAAAAAAAAATAAAAATAAATAAAAAAAAATAAGATTCCTAGGAAAGACAGAAGAGTCGAACGACGATCCTTTTGTTCCGACAAAAACGGATGATCACCATTACAGCCATCATGTCACTCTCCCCGTGTCTCTCGTCTACTAACCTTCTTCTTTTTTCCCATCTTCTATCATCTTCCAAAACAATCCATAATTCTCAATCCGCAGCGTCAGAAGTCACCGGACAAAAAATTCTAGGAGCTGCTACCCCTTCACGTCTGTCTTCCACGGCTGACTCATCTCACATCATTATCATCATCCTTAGTATTTTTAGCTCAGCTTTCCCTTTCTTCCGACGAACCTTTGTTTTTTTGGGGATTCGGATTAGTCGTGTTTTTACAAGCTTATAAATAATCCATCAAGTCACCGTGGTTCGGAGATTGGTCGTCCGGTTCGGTATTCTAACAGTTCGAGTACAAGCACCAGAAGTTAATTTGTCCAAAAGATACTATTCAACTAAAACACTTTCAAAAAGCATAAACCACTGTATTTTTTCAAATGCACGAATTCCAAAACTAACAATTTATAGTAAACTTACGTACTAAAAATCCTAAGGAACTACATATATGAAAATCTCTGTGGTAACACTAATCTCCAATTTACATTACATACAGGTACTACAGATAGCCCAAAAGTGTAAAACAAAGCAATAACAAAAATCCATAGGGTTCTGCTCGTGTGTGTCAGCTTTTCTCGGTCGTAATTGATTGTAAAATTGCTGAAATTCCTACTGAAATTGTATTTATTTTTATTTATAACCTGGAAAGTAAGTGGCCAGCTAACTATAGCTATATAGCAGTAATAATAATTAATTTAATTCTGTCTATTTGGTCGCAACTCATGCTACACAGTACCAACCTACTTAGTTGTGTGTATTTTTGGCTATTTTTAGCCGAAATTATGGGGGAGTGGTGTGTGATGTGAGGGGACTGTCTCTGTATTGTACTTGTAATTTTAAAACAAAGTTGACATGATCTACGGTGACTGCTCAACTATAAACCAGACCAGTCTGCCTTTGAGTTGAAGGGTGAACGCCTATGACTTTGGTGGAGATAGACGCTGACTGCTATTGATAGGCAGGCCAGTGGTTGAGAGTGTCGTCGTATCATTTATCCAGACTTTATCGCAGGGCTTAATGGATGTTCGGGGACGCAGAAGTATGGGCATGCTCACTGCATAACCGAATAACGCGGGTCTACACTGCCTATAGATATACGTGGGATTAAAATTAAGACTCGCACAGACTCAATACCCAATTGAGGGGTGGGCCATAGGCTGCGTATGCTCCATATACCCTGCTATGCTACTGCTATACCCTATAGATGGTCCTCCTATCCCCCTGCACACAAGCTACATATTGCCATCAATCAAGGAGCACGCTCGCTTTCATCCCGACCCATCGCCCCAGCATAATTGATGTCTTTCAGGTGTATCCTCCACATAGCAGACGCTCCGTGACAGCGATACATCAGTAATCATCAACTATCCAAAGGTCCTCTCTCGGCCCATCTATAGCCGCCACGGTCCCCAAGTCGAAAGTCCACAGATATACTCTATATCACTATGCATATTCTCTATGTAACATTTTAGGGACCTTTTTGTATATTACGTCATCGGATTTTGGTTGGGCCTTACTTACAACAAAGCAACAGTTTATACTTAAATCCTTTTGAATCAAAACGTGGCGTTTACTTGTTCTGAAAGAAACTGCAAACCATGGTACTGTTTCAAAAGTTTTAGTTAGGTTTTATAAGATGTAAAAACCGGGTATTTGCCTATTTGCCTTGTTTGGAAACTGCAAAAATGGTATATCATCATTTTCAAACGGCATCAATATACTTACTAGTTAGATTCGCTCTTTTAACTAATGTAAAACAGGCTATCAAGGTGTTCAAAAAGAACCTAAATTCTATATATTTACACTTTTAACCAGTGCAAAATGAAATAATTACTTTTTTAAAGCAAAACTTTGCCTACGGATTATAGGCGCTTTAAAAAAAGGTAAAGTGAGATTTTGATGGTTTTAAACCAGAAATTAGTTATTAAGTACGCATTTGAAAAAGGGGAAAACTCAGGTAATTCACTCATTTCTACGAATAAAAAACTTGGCAAAGGCTTTTCTCTATCTGTGACGTAATAGTTGAAAGATCTCCCAGAACCACACCAGATCCTATAAGGCTGTGCTAGAAGGCATGCATGGGCACTCACTCTCCTGCTATCGAGAAATCCGTTGATTTGAAGGAATACCAAAGAAATCCCCTTTCATCCATTACCCGGCCATTCCTGCATCAATCCAGTGTCCGATAGCAAGCCCAACATCCATGCTCACTGCCCATACAAAGATAAAAAAGACTGAACGGCGAGAGCGTCTCTCACTCAGTGACGGACTGACGGACAGGGCAGGGAAGGCAAAGCGTCTTGTGTTCTATGGCCACGAAGATACCTTACGAATGCCATTCACATCCCATAAAAGGAAATTGGAAGCAAGATTAATTTACATGTGAAGCATCTCCTGCATTTGTCAAGGGAGCGAGGCTGGGATATTGGATCACAATATCGTCTTTTCTGTTGCCTCTGCCTTCGACAGTTTACAGCAACTACTGTAATTGAGAGTAGTTATTAGTCATCGGCAGTCATGCATGAGAAAGTGCGACGTTGCTAGAAATATCAGCCGTTCATTGCCAATTGCCATGCCATGGTGAACACACAATTTAAAGCTCAAAGCATTCAGTGTAATTTTAAAATTCTTTGTTTGCTTTTAAATGAAAATATGCTTTGAAAAAATCCGTTTAATTGTAAGCAATTTTTTAGTATGTTGCAATTTGATAATTTTAATTTTGTATAATTAACATTTTTGAAAGCATGCTTATAGAATATATCGATTTAATAATTACCTACATTTAAAAAAAATGTCAGATTTTGAAAGTGCATATATATATTTTTAATACAGATCGATTTGAAAGGAATTTGTAACTTATTTCAATTAATTTTCAAAGTGAATTTTTGAAAAGCGTCGGTGTAAAAAGTGGGGTTTCAAAGAATTCCCAAATGTTTAAAAATACATTTTTGAAATTTGGTCTTGGTCAGAAAACTCAAATTTTCAAAATGTGCCAATTCGAAGGGAGTTTTAAAAAAAATTATCGGCCAATTTTAAATACATTTTCAGAACTTGTTGATTTCAAAGGACCTTGTTTAAAACATGATCTAATTTTTAAAGTGTACTATAAAAAAGCTTTGGCTTGCAAAGTAGGTGCCATGTACAATTTCAAAGCAGCATTTGTGCGCACGAATTTTTAAAAGTGATTTTGTATGCAATCTTATGTTGAAGCACTTACTTAGACGGTTCGGGATTCCTTGCATAGGCCACTCCATTCGTACAACCAATCATGATGAGACATCCGCTTCCAATTCCATGTTTCATTTTTTATGCTCTTTGCAGACACTAGACTGAGGGCTCTTGAAGTTTGATTTTATTTAAGATCTCATTTTTCATTTGTTGCCATCATTACTCGGTGCAATCAATTGGTTTATTTTTGACGACGGACTGACGTGCGGATGAGTGAGGACAGACCAGACGAGACTTTGAGACTTTGATGGTTGTGGTTGGCTAAATTTTTTAAAGCCATCTTGCTCAATGTAATGCTACAAAGATATATAGTGGTGCTAATAATGGACTGACCGTGTTTATTTCTTTGTTTCGAGGCTATGCGTCTATGGAGAGAGAGAGAGACAGAGACAGAGAGATGCATAAAAAAAATTGAGAGTGGTTCCTCCACCGCTTCTCTCATTGTTAATGTTCCTGTCGTTCAGGGGGAAAGAAAGAAACAATTTATTGGTAATAAATGTTTAAACAAGTTGAAATGATGCAATCCGCAATCCGCAATCTCAAATCTGCACGTCTACATGCATACCTACACACAGAGAGATTAGATAAGAGCCTTTGCTGGGGCTCAAGGTACCTGTGCACAGTTACGTGCATACTCTGAGTGTGTGTGTGTGTCTGTCTGTAGGTTGGACTGGTGGAAGTGCTAGGAGCATAAATAATAATAGATTGTTGTACTCGAGCCTTGACTTCATTGTTAATCATAATCCCTAGTTTAATTTTGACGCAAGTGTAATTTTCGTAATATTAATTTACACACAGACGCTCAGACAAAACTCTCAACACGAGACTGGCTTTCTTACGAACACAGAGGCACACACACACACACACGCCTACCTCAGTCTCTGCGAGTGTCTGCACTGAGTGTATGCATTGGCATTTAACAGGTGGGATAGGCCACGGATTTGGCTTTGATTTTCATGCTTCACATTCTTATGTTCCTATTAGTATCAAATGGGGCTTCCCAATTATTACACGAAACTTCCATGGAATTTTGAGGATTTTTTCAAATTTTTTGTAGTGCTTTTTTTGAAGGTGCAAATAGCCCATTTTGCCTTCAGATTTTTTGCTATTCTTAAACTAAAATTTTGTGTTTTGCAGTTTTTAAAGTTTGATCTTGCTTGTACCAATAAAATATATTATGACATAATATCTGAGGATCCCCAGTGCATGTGTACACGTTTGTTTCGTCATTGTTTCTTTTATTTGACATGATGGTGGGCCCTCCGCTGATGGAGCGGACGTTGAGACGAGAGATGATGTTTTGCAATTTGCATCTGAGTACACCTGTCATCCCATTATTCATATTAATTACTGTTAAATAATTAAATATTAAAAAATTAAATTGTTTCATTATTCACTTTCCCCACATCCCTCCTGATACAATATTCCCCAGAGAATAACTCAATAATTTATTGTTATTTGTGTTGTAAAGGTCTCGAATTACATGGAAAAATAGATACCTACTTACCTACTTATACTGCAGGGGGATGACAATGACAGTTCTATTGGATGGGAAGGGAAGCGCCTTGGATTTGGATTTGGATTGGGATTGTTGTAGCCGTGGTAATAATAATTGTGCGTGTCAGTCTGACGATGGGTCCATTTGAAAGTAAATAAGACGTTATTGGGATCATATAAGGAAGGGAGATGCGGCACAATTTGCATTTATGCTTATTTGGCAACTACAAACTACAATAATGCTTTTGACAGCTTCACACACTCATTCATTCCCAGTTGAATTAATCGATGGGAATCGATCTGTGTATCAAATGTATACGAACGACTAATGTTATCTTTGGTCCTATGTAATTACGAGGATGTGCCCATGATGACTGAATTATTACAATTGACATTAATTCTTATGTGTGGAAATGAAAGCACAAGTAATTATTATATTACTCTTACAACTACAACGTTTAGGCAAATACAATTCAGCTATCAGCTTTAGCCTTCTGCATACGGTTAATCTTCGAGCAATTGCACAGTTTCCGGTTTTCACTATCATTGTACATAGCAAGCTCCATATATGCAGTACATTTTGTAAATCTTGAATTCATAATAAAATATTCTAAACTTAATTTTTTAAATGGTTTTAAATGCAAATTGGCCCTCAATTTCTAAGAAAAATACCTACATTAAAAAAAAATAAGAACCGGCATTTTCAAAAAGTGTGTGCTTGCCTATACCCACATTTTTGAAAGTTATTTTGTAACAATGGACGTTTTAGAAAAAGTATTTCCTACGAAAAGAGACAATATGGGACATTTATTTTCTTAAATTAATGCTTTCTGCCAAAAAAAAGTTGTGTTTTGCCTAAATCCACATTTTCAACACTGCTTTTGCAACAATACACGTTTTAAAAATAGTATATCTTTAGAAATAACCATTTTATGAAAACCATACCAAATTGTTAAAAGATTTCTTTCAAAATGTTTTTGTAAAATCCAGATTTAATACAAACGCTGTTTTATAGTAATGCAACATTTTAAAAAAGCGCTTCGTTAAAATCAATGTGAAAAAACACGTTTTTAACACAAATGCACATTTTACCCAAACATTTTAAAACAGTACCAATCCGTCTTTCGGCTTTTAAAAGCTTCCGTTGGTCTTTCTTAAAAATATCAGTATTACCTATCTTCAAAGTAGTTCTATAACAGAAATAGAATGCATCTTGGAGAAATCCATTGGAGATTGACGGTGTACCCAGAGACTAATCTTACCTCACCTTGACTCGACTTAAAATCACTGAATTGAAAATCAAAATCAGCTGTTCTGTGTCTTTAATAGTCATTCCTATGGTCACCCTGCATCACTAAGTATGTACGTACATTATGAGGCTCTGTTAAATTAAACTGCGTAGATACTTACGTACATACATAATTAAATGTGCATATGTATGGGTGCTAGTAGTGCTAGCCATATAATTACATGATTTAATTCTCAATGCTATATATATGTAGCTACGCCTGTCTGTTTTGTTTGCATGTAAATATTTGGTTGACTCGAATGGGATTCCTGGTTGCTGGTATAATCTCTATGATTAAGTTAATGTGGATGTTGAGGATGGAGCTTAAGACGGAGACCACCAGTGGAAGTTGCGTTCTGTATGGAAATAAATGAAATGGAGAACGACATTAAAGTTTGGGCTCTTAATTTGGAATAAGTGGTTTGCTCCTGATCTGTACTCATGCGAGGAGAGGGAGAACCTTGGCCTAAACGGCGGCTATTCGCTCTCAAGTCATAAGGAAAGATATCAACTCAGAACAATAAACCATGGCAAGTCCACACAATGAATTAACGCTCAGCCCATTAGTGCTCCTTTACCTTGTCTTGCCTTGGCTGGGCTTCCTGAGACGCAGAGCCTCAACGAGTGATCTAAGAATAATGATCTACACGTACGACCCAGTCTACGTGCAGCACTCGATCACATAACAAATGTATCCACCAAAAACACAAACACTCGAGAAAAAAAACAGTGCCTTTTGGGCCCCAGAAGGAGACACAGAATGAGATGCAGAGTCAGTGTCAGCTCACTTCCAACGATTTGCGAATTCGTGCAAAATTTAGAGATGCAAAGCGTCTGGGCTAAGAAGCAACATTGCGGATGTACTATTCAGTTTGATACTTGAAGAAAAGAGGAGCTTATTAGGGGCTAGTCAAAAGGTTGAAAATGGCCTGTTTCCTAGTTTTTTGAAAGGGTACAAAATGACGTTGCTTCTACTTAAATTTGGAAAGGAATTTTGAATAAATGTGTTTTTTTAATTTTTTACTGGATTTTTTAAAAATGTCGAAGTTTCCTATTTACCACTTCCCAGAAGGTTGAAAATGACTGACCAAAGTCCATATCGTCGGTGAAGGTGCATTGTGGCGTAAGTCCAATGCGGGTGTAAAAGCATTGTGGCGTATGTCCAGCC
>JAQFZC010004790.1:0-15361 GCA_034695205.1 Dicyrtoma fusca | reverse complement strand
ACTGCCAAAAATTAATTGACGGCATCATTTAAATATTAACTGCCAAAAATTAATTGACGGCATCATTTAAATATTAATTGCCAAAAAAATAATTAAGGGTGTTATTGAAAGACGAATTGCAATTGAGAATGGAGGATAGCATTAGCTTTGGAAGTTGCTTCCTTGTTGGCCTTGCCTTTCTTGGAGGTGGACTCGATGTTGATTTTGGTGCTGTTGGCTCCGTGGGGGGTGAAGTACTCGAGGACGAGGGCGTAGCGCCCGCCTTTGTTCACGGACAAGTCCAGCTCCAGCTCGCGCTGTTGGGGAGAAAGCAAAACCAACTTGTCCGACGGCACCTTCAGCGCTTCCAGAACCTGCGGACAAGGGGCATATCTTTAGAATTCCACACTTGGCTGACCTATGGACACTTTTAATTGAATTGCTAAGGTTGACCACCTTGACGTCGCTGTAGAAGAAGCGCGGCTCGCTCTTGTCGCCGTCTTCGTTGACGTAGCTCTCGGTGCCGCGGACGGAGTCGAATCTGTCGAGACTGGGGTAGCTGAGGAGGACACAGGGGTCGGGGATGATGATGTTGGACTTGCCGCGGGTGTTCGTCACGTTCAGCAAGCACGGCTCGCTCACCTTCTTCTGCAGAATGGATCCTTCGTAGTAGGCCTCGGGCAGAAGGACGAAGTAGTCCTGCAAAGACAGGATTCGTGGTGAGGGCGACAAGGATTAGAAATTATTGCTACGAAAGTTATGCAAGAATTTTTGAAAGCATTTGTGAGGAAGCTATGATGAGGAGGAAAGGGAGGAGAGAGGGACTTACGATGAGGAGGTACTGATCGCTCTTGATGCTGAAGTGCCAGCGTCCGGGGTTGAGGACGAAGGGGGCGGGGATGTTGCCTGCCTGGGACACGGTGAGGAAGTTGCCGACGTTGGTGGACTTGGGTTCGAAGCGAACTTTGTACCTGAACTCGGCGTCGTTGGGGTTGTCCGGACTGGCCACCATCTCGCCCACGACTGTCTGGTCCCTGGGGTTGATGTAGCGAAGGACGACCCGGTAGAGCGACGACTTGTCCACGTACACCTCGTGGTTCGTCTGGGGCTGTGAAAGAACGAGGGCGGGTTAGTTGATGGTGAGCTAAGTGTGTTTGATAGTGTGGTGGTATTGTTGGTGGGAAGTGCATTTGGCAATGCATGGGAGGCGCTCTTACTTGTAGCTGGGAGTAGACGGCGTAGCCGCGCCAGGAGTAATCCTCAAAGTCCCTCTCGTCGTAGCCGAATCTGACGGAGCCTCCGGTGGGCGTGACGCCGTCCTCCGCCTCGTGCTGGAACTGCTGCAGAGTTGGGAAGTAGTGCGTCTGGAGAGGAATCTTGCACGTCTGTCCCGTGATCCGGGGTCGACAGACGCACTGCCCTTGTGTCTTGTCACAGAATCTGCTCACTGCGCCCCCCACGTCACAGCCGCAGTCTGGAGAGACATCATTTTAGTCACACATCAGAGATCATCCATTTAGTTGTGATTATTTATTTAGTACGATTTATTATTTAATAATGTTTAAAGAGTTATTCTTGATTATTGAGGACGTGTTGGGACTCACCGTTGCAGCCCAGGAGATTCTCGGCAGTGAGGTTGTAGTAGCCGTCCTTGCACTGGTCGCACTGCCGACTCACAACGTTGGGCTTGCAGGGACACTGGCCCGTCTTCCCCTCACACACCTCCACGCCGCCAAGGATTCCAGGGACGTGACAGTCGCAATCTAAGAGGGAATCGCTCCAATCAACAACCGACCACATGCCAAATGGCCTCAAAGACCCTACGCTCTCTTCCACTTACCGTCGCAGCCCAGCGGGTTCCACTGCTGGAGATTCCAGAACAAGGGCTTGCATTCGTTGCAGATGCGTCCTTGAACGCGCTGCTTGCACTGACACAGCTCCCCGGCGGGAGAGTCCCCGCAGCCACTGAACGTCTCCACAACTCCGGCGGGATCGCAGTTGCACTCTGTTCGTGAGTACAAATCATTTAAATGAAGCAGACCAAGAACTCAGCAATGCCTGGTCAGAGAAATGGAGAGAGAGAGAGAGAGGCGAGCCCCGGGAATTACCTTCGCACTGCGGGAAGATGTAAAATCCTTCGCGACACTCCGTGCACCGAAGTCCATCGAAATTAGGCTTGCATTGACACTTCCCTTCGTCGTCACAGGAAACTCCCATGGATCCATCCGAGTTGCACTCACAAGCTACAACCAATCACAACACAGCCGCATCATCACAGTTCCTCATTACCTTTCCCAAAAATCTTTTTCAAAGGTCATTTCTAGTTTGGACCTTTATGAATGAGTCCTCAGGAAAAACAGTTGAAAAAGCTTTCTTCCTTGGTTTCCCATTGAGGAATAGGAAAGGGCGAAAGTGCGTAATAAATAAAATTGAACTCACGAAGACATTCGGGGTACTGGTAGTAGCCGGGGGTGCACTGGTCACAGGCTCTGCCCGAGAAATTGGGTAAACAGGGACATTTCCCCGTCGCGTCACACACCGTCGTCGCACTCCCCACCGCACTACAGTTGCAGAGGCGACACTCTGGGTAGCCATAGTAACTGGGCAGACACTGGTCACAGCGGGCCCCACCGTAGCCCTCCCGACACAAGCAACTCCCGCCCTCCTTGTCGCAGATCCCGACGCGCGTCCCACGAACGTCGCAGTTGCAGTCTGCAACAAAGGCCATGCGAATAACAAAATAATAACAATAGTAACAATGATGAGAAAAATAATAGTGATGAGCGCTGGAGAAAAGACGCGCGTCGCCCTTCTCTCTGTACTCTTGACGCCGCACTTACATATGCACGTGGGGAATTCGTAGTAGCCGTCCTCGCAGACCGAGCAAGTCCGTCCCCCGAACTTGTTGTTGCACTCGCACTGGCCGTCCACGGGGTCACAGACTGGCGACACGGAGCCCTGGTCCTCGCACTCACACGCTAAGTGCACAACATAATGTCACATTACAATTTATTATCTTGGTATTTTACTACTAATTTCTGTCATTCTCTGTCATCAGCTGTAATTGAAGTGTCATACTGTATTGGGTGGAAAGACTCACTAGGCCTCCAATCATCATACCAATCCAAAATTGTGCTTAATCGTAGTCGCAATTAACCGCTCAGATAAAACACTGTCGTCTCGACAAATGATCCCATCTATTTTTTTCTGGCTCTAGGTAAGTAGTTAATAGCGTCTCCGTCCTTTCCTTTTACTTGTCATCACAATTATTAGTCAGTTGCCCATGAACATATGATAAGTTGGGAAAAAGGAAAGAGAGATAGGGATTGGAGAAATGAGGAGTACAGAGAAGATTGGTGGTGACATTAGACCTGATAGGACGGTCGCTTTCCGCTTTGAGGCTCTGATTAAAGTGAGAGATTAGTGTGGAATTTGTGATGGGAACTCTTGGCGGGATTTGTGGTCGTGTCCATAGGTGTGGGTAATGGTGGTAAATGTGGTAAATGTGGTAAATGTGGTTGTTGAAATGAGTGGTAGTAGGAAGTGCTTACGGAAACATTGGGGGAAGTTGTAGAAGCCCTCGGCACAGCGGTCGCAGTTCTTGCCGGCGAAGTTGTGTTTGCAGGGACACTGGCCACCGCCCACTTCGCAGACGGCCTCGCTCGTTCCGTTCATGTGGCAGTCGCAGGGCTTGCAGTCGGGGTAATCGTAGAAGCCGGCGCTGCAGGCGTCGCAGTTCGGCGCCAGAAACTCCACGCGACACTCGCACCGACCCGAACCCTCCTCGCAGTTCCCCGTGGCCCAGGACTCGTCGCAGGCGCACCCTGCAACCAACAACACAAGCTACACTATCCCGCCACACCATCGCCCAATCAACATCGCCTCATCTAATTGTCACTAGACGCCTAATTATCCATCCATCTAGTAATCCCTCTATTTACTCACAAGGCCCCGTCTACTTCTATTCCTATAATTACACACTCATGGATCCTATTTATTTTACACGAAATTCCTTATTTCCTATTTATTTCCTCTACTATTTCATCTTTTCTACCACATTTCATCCTCGCCATTTCTCGCATTATTGTGAGAGCACTCAAGGAAATGCCGTAACCAATACTGACTCAAGCCAGTCATTAAAATGCTTTAACATTGCTTACTTCAAAGTAAGTGACAAGCCCGGCCAGGCTGCCCATATTTACATTTCACTTTGGAATCCAGAAAGTATGTGGAAAATTAATTAAAAATTAAAATCAATTTTTACACTCGCTCGCTTCTAGTCTTTCTCCGGTCTCAAGTGTGACATTGTTATGCTAGGATCGTTTGGCCGCCGTGGCGTGATGGACAAAAGACTTACTTTGGCAGACGTTGGTGGCGTTGAGCGGAGTGCCGTAGGGTCGGAAGAACAATGCCTTGCATTTGTTGCAGTTGATGCCCTCGGTGTTGTCGCGGCAGTTCTGACAAACCCCGCCGCCCTCGTACTTTCCGTCCAGGTCGATGGATGTCCGGTTCCGGTCAACTTCCTCGTCATAGTAGCACTCGTTGCTGTGGCCGAAGCAGTTACAGGCTGAAAGTAAAGCCAAAAAATGCTGTATGCTTTTGTCACAATTTGGATTTGTTGAGGAGCGTCCCTCGTGTGCGTGTTAGAGAAAGGCAATTAAAATGTTTGTTCATACTCGTTAATTAAGGAGTGGAGTTCCTGCCAAATATTTCTCTAATTGCATGTAATGGCAATCAATCCAAATCCAAATCACCATTTCACCTCTGCGCTTCCATTTATCCGCTCACTGCTAAAACTTATGCAGCACTTCCGTCCTCACCACTACTTTTCCCCGGCATTATACTCTCGTTTGTTCAGAAAATTATGCCAGTCACACATCATGCTGGTTTAGTTAATTGCTCAAATATGCTACTTAGGCTTCCTAAAAAGGCTCTATACAGCAATTATTCACTCTGCTCTTAATTCATTCCTACTTTCAACTACGAAATCTAAGAAATGTTCTGTAAATATTAGCATCCATTCCAATTTATGTTTCCAATGCTTCAGCGTAGCAAGTACCACAGAGTACGCCCGTTAATGGCTTTTAAACTTATGACACTCTGTAATTACCCGCAGATATCTAACAACTAGCTCTGGAAAACCAGACTTGTATTTTTTAACAGGACGCAAAAGTGCTACTCGAAATAACTGAAGCAAAAATCATGGAAATGGACTATGAAATAACTAGGCACTTTTGAGTGGAACCTGTCCGTGGTGTCAAGTACATATTTATAAACATATTTAAAATGCCTATCAATCCTAGATTTTTGGCAAAAGAAATTAGGAAACTAAACATGAATACATTATCCCGCGTACTAGCCCAAAACCAAATAGTTCTCAATGATAATGACAATAAAATTGTCTTTTTTAAAGCTTTTGAGCTGCCTTCCAATGTTAGTCAAGCATTTAATTATTAACAATGATTATAATTTAGTACACTTAAGGGTTCAAAAAAAGAAAAATGTTGAATTCGATGCGAGTTGCATTTAGCCCACACGTTTCGTATCGATACTATAGGTTTCAACAAGCTCGCTATACTCCCATAGTTAGCTTCAATCTTAAAAGTCATTGGACCTTATTACGGTTCAACCAAATTGCCTTCAAGGTCAATCAGGCAACGTTTTCTGTGATAAATGTTGTTTTAAATAACCTTTACGTTTTTCATTAAAACACAAACGTTTTCTGGCGCGCCGTCCCTGTATGAGTCTTACATTGTGTTTAAATGTAATATTTATGCCGACAAAAGTAACCCAATAATTTTATGATTACGTCTAGTCTGCTTTCAGTTAAAAAATTCGTCGCCGTTCAGAATTTCAAGTTCTACCTCCGTAGAACTAGTTGGACTGAAGTGAGAACCTGAGAACCCCTGGGTTGGACCCTAGTGGAGCTTTAAAATTGTGAGGAATAGTACTCTGAAATTGTAGATACATATATAAGTGTGAATGCTACTACATAGTTGCACACAACACTAAAGCAGCAGCAGCTTTTCAGTTTGTAATTACTATTTCAAACTGTGAAGGCAATCACAATTCAACCACAATTTTCTTTTTACTACTTTTTACTCATTGTAAAAAAAACTTTGAAAGATCGTCTTGGAATTTTTGAAACGCGTAAAACGTCGGTTTGCTCTATTTGACAAGCATTAAAACACCGTTTTGCCATTTTGAAAATAAGATTCTATTAATTAATTGTGGTTTACAAGAATGTAAGTCGTAAGTAGTAGTGTTATTCTACTTTTAAGGATGCATAATTTGAATTGTGAATTGTACACGGCAAAACGGGCAAAATACGGTTTACAATTACTATTCACAATTTTAAAGCACTTGAACCTGTGAACGTTTCCTTAAACATGGGTTGTGGTAACATGCAGCGCGGGCTATGGGAATACGCAGCGAGGACTATAGGCATACGTAGCGTGGGCTACGGGAACTGAAGTAGCGCAGGTGGTTTGTCTGCCTGTGGGCAATATTTGGAAAGTGTCTGCCATGAGCGTGGTGCAGGCGGAGGGAAAGGGGAAATATAATTTGAAATGGGCGGAATTGGCGGGCGTTTGAAATAGTGAAGTATACGTACGTTCGCAGAAGAAGGGGGCGGTGTAGGTGGCGGGTCGCCATGCTTTCTGAACGGAGCCGGGGCAGCAGCTCTCGCACTGAGCACCACAGGTGTTGTGCTGACATCTGCAGAGTAGTTTGTAGGCGTCTTCTGGGTCCGTGATGTCACAGAGGTCCGCGTGTCCGTTGCAACGACAGCGACCGCCGATGCTGATGTCCTTGATGGAGTAGAAGTACTGGAACAACGCAATCATCCCCAAATAACATTTCCAAACGGTAATATATCTACTTTTGCATCTTTTACAAAATGGTAATTTCTAGTTTCTACCTTTTCAAAGTCTTAGTTACTACTTGTTTTAATTTTTGAAAAAATTGAATTCTAGTATTGGCCGTTTTGAAATGTTAATTTGTAAAAAATGCACTTGAGTAAAGCATTCTTTCCGTGGTTTCCCAGGTTCGATTGGGATCTGTCTCCTGTGAAGACATCTTCACTACCTGGAGGAGGGAATGTCTTAAGAAAGCGTACCCGTCGCGTGATGGAGTGGTCCTGCCTGGCCACGGACATCAAGTGTCCCAAGAGAGTTTTGGTGCGGAGGAGTCGGAAGCGAATGTTGGTGGCTCGGGTCCACTCTTGCAAGACGGGGGAGCCGAAGAAATCACTGGCGGAAGGTCGGTTGTTGAGCAGGGACACGACAATCTGTACGTTTCCGGATTGAAATTATGTAGCAACTTGTACAATTAATCCAGCCATTCACACAAATACAAGCCAAGAGGCATTACAGACCTGCTGGGATTCCCCATATATTACGTCTTTCAACTTACTTCGCCCCCTTCCAGTGGAACAACCTTGGAGTAGGTCGTGTCACAAATTACAGAATCGTCTCGAATGATTCCCTTGGTACTTTCCACTCCAAAGAACCTCTCGCAGTCTCTAAAGAATGCAAAACCACATGTACCTCTGTACTTTATAAATCTCGAATTTCTTTACGTTTGACAACCAGCGAAGGGTCTCTGATTTGAGTGCGCTAAGGTTTAAAATATTGGAAGCGGAAATCTTACGCGGGTGTGTCCGCGAAGTACTGCCAAGGCTGAAACGTTTTTCCATCGTCACTGGATCTCTCGAGGACCCAGACGCCCGGACGGGGCGAGTTGGCAGTCGTGATGAAAACGTACGCCACGTGGAATTCCTGTGCGGGGCAGATTTAGTTCACTTTTTGTTTACATTCCATTTATTCCATCAATTCAGTCCTTCCTAACTGCAAGAGACGCGCACTTGGCCTTCCAAGCCCTTTATTTATTCCCCGTCAATTAAAATTCCCGTCGTCTCTGGTCGGATATCAACCAAAATGGGAGAAGATCTCACAAATCAAACATCAGTTTGCAAAAGGCTACAGTTTCATCTTTTACAAATGAGCAACTGCTCCTCTGAATTCATTTTAACTTGAGAACGTCCTGTCATAGAAAGCTCCTTTCCTTTACAGCTTCCTTTCAACACGCTTGTTCTTGTGTCTCAAACTCCGTTCGTCTCTACCAATCTTTCCTGCCCTATTGCATCTACAATAAAAACCCTAATCCTAATTCCCTACAATTAATTCATTCTCTTCAAAATGTTCAACAACATGCAGTACAGTAAAAGAGCAGCCGCAAACAAAAAGATACAAACTTGCAAGAGAAATAGAAGTGCACGGACCAAGAAACTGAATACTTTTAGTATGGAAATACACCGTATTTCCTTGACTAATAGTAACCAGGACTTGGCTGTCCTTTGCAAATAATGTCGTAGACAGATCAAAATGAAAAATGAGCTCGTACACACGTAAGTTTTCTCAAGTACTCGGCTGAATGATAATAGTGATTGTAGGGGCAGGGGCACGAAGTTGAAGTTGTAGTGGAGGCTATCATGAGAGAAAATACGGTACACACAGTCCCAACTAGTGAGTCTTTTTTATGTAGAGGGCTGGAATAAGACCTACTTGCCTAACTGGGTTTTACATATTTTCTTTGCTCAAGCAATTGACTCTTCTAAGTCAATTGCACAACCTCAGCCTCTCTTTCCCTCTTTCAATAGCCAAAGCTCAAAACTGTTGATTTTGTAGGTTCACAAGATACTATCTGCTATTATAGGTGATAATTAAAATAGAAAGTTCTTGGGCCTCTCGTTGTAAACTGCTTTGAAAGAGAAAAACGTCACACAAGTAAATACATTTTAAAAGCAAATGGCTCAATGACGAGTCTATACATTTGGTATTTGGACGTTTATAAAAAAAACAAAGCTGCTTCTTGTTCTTTACGCTGAGCTCTGTAGAAGAGGGGAAATAATTGCGTGATTGTGTACCAAATGAGGATGCATTAGTAGTAGTAGGACATTGTGTGTGTGTGCCTGGATTTCCCTCACTTTGCCTCTCAACGGCTGTAAGGCCTGTCGAGCGCGCATTCTTGAATGAAGCTCTTGTTCGGTCGGAATGCATGAATGAATGAGTGAGGACAGAGGCGCTGCTCTTGAGTGCTCCAACTGCTCTTCCTCTCACTCTCAGGCTCAATATGCATTACGTGTTACATAAAGAGATGGCCATTCGAGTCTCTTGTCTTCTGGCCTGGTCTGCGTCTCCAGCAGTCTTTCCCTGGAATGTGATCCACATGACTGAATGATTGGCGTGAAGAAGAGGCGAAGAGGGGAACTTACTTGGCCCAGGTCGATGGTCAGATTGACTTCGTTGTACTTCATGCCGCGTGAGAGTGGCGGACTCTGCCACCAACGCTCGCTCCCGTCGATGGCGTGCTGTGCCGGGTGCGCCTTGCCCTCCTTGTTCTTGTCACAGAAGTCGCAAACCTGGAAGACAAGAAGGCCGTGTCAGACGAGTCCCTGCCCACCATCAACAAAGTCACAATACTCAGACAGATTAATTAAGCCTATGCTCTCCCCATTCGAAGGGGTCTCACAGGTCCCAACACGTCTACGCACGACCACACCTCACACAACCTCACCCTGTGTCTCCACATTCGTAGAAGCCTCTCTCCATTCTCTCACACTGGTTCTTCAGGGGAAAGTACATAAATATCATTTCTCATTTTATAACACGTTATAACATCCATTATTGAAAGGAATGCTGTCCGCTGTATAACTTGATACTCTAATAAAGCTGAACAATAATAATAATAATCTGGTTCCCGTAGTGTGGCGACCCATGAAAGGTAATAGTGCAACTACAGACCAGTATAAATCCTACTTCCTTATGCACATAGCTTAAATGGGCTGAAATAGGAAGTGATCTAAGAGCCGGTCTGAATTCGTGAAATACTAACATGATCATTAATAATGTCATCGTGTGTTTGAGTGGTTTGATCCTTCCATTAATCAATTAGTAAACAAAGTATGTATTTTATAATAATCTTGTTGTGATTTTGGCAACGACGAGACTAAGATGGTATTGTCAGTTTCCTACCAGAATTTAGGGACAGAAAATAAAAGGCGCCTGTCTTGACTAGTGCAATTGTTTTATTGTCAAATTGCCGGTGATGATAATCTGTATTAAAGGAATTGGCGCGGACTGTGATGCGGATGAAATAATGAAAGAATGGGGAATAAAATTGACGACCACAGTAGGGGCACCGCTATAGACGTGGACAGATCTCTGTGAGATGGTCGATTGGAGGGGCGGAAGCCCTGCTCTCCTTTTGGGAATGGTTTTTCGTTCCAGTTTCAATCTGGTAATGTAATGTTGCTGTGAGGGCTGCAGAGATGAAATAAATAAAGCGTCCGTTGGAGTGGGATGCGGACGAGAGATATTCAGTGAGTAGATAAGGACAGGATTATCAGAATCAAAGTTTCTTGGGTCACATTTGCTGGGCTTCTGATAACATTTGACTAGACAGAGACTCAGAACCTTCCAACCCCTTCCTTCCACAGCATCTTGGAGATGGACGAGAGGGAGATCGACTGGGGATGGGAGCTATATTTAGACGCATTCATTCAACGAGATGGACGTTTCTCATTTTGTATATACAGTTTGTACATTTTGTAGATTTTGTACATTTCCATGGCTTCTCATTGATTGGGCGAGAAGCAGAAGACATGGCTTCATCTTCCATGTATGTATGAACTTAGGTAGCGGAGTGAGAGAGGCGTTTGTCTCTGAGACAAATGATCTTTTGGCGAAAATAATGCACTCCCCGTGAATGGTGCCTACTACTCTGCCTACTAATATTATGTAAATGATAAGGGTAGAAGCAGGTAATTGTGATCAGCTGGTAATTGTGACCGATTGATTTTTTGTAAAGAAAGCAATCGAATAAATTACAAGTGCGGTGTTACTTTTGACGAACGGGTCTTGTAGTCCAACGCAAAATAATACTGGGAATTTATTCCTTTTGTTTTCCTTACAAAAAATCAATCGGTCACAATTACCAGCTGATCACAATTACCTGCTTCTACCCTATAAAGAAGTGGAGGGAGTTTTCCCGGGTGTTTGAGGCTGAAGGGGCAAATAGACAAATGAGGGCAAATGAGGGCAAAGGAGGGCAACGGAGGGCAAAGGAGGGCAACGGAGGGCACAGGAGGGCAACGGAGGGCACAGGAGGGCAACGGAGGGCACAGGAGGACACAGGAGGGCAACGGAGGGCAAAGGAGGGCAACGGAGGGCACAGGAGGGCAACGGAGGGCACAGGAGGGCAACGGAGGGCAAAGAAGGGCAAAGGAGGACACAGGAGGGCAAAGGAGGACAACGGAGGGCAAAGGAGGGCACAGGAGGGCAACGGAGGGCACAGGAGGGCACAGGAGGACACAGGAGGGCAACGGAGGACACAGGAGGGCAACGGAGGGCAAAGGAGGGCAAAGGAGGACAACGGAGGGCACAGGAGGGCAACGGAGGGGAGAATGGAGAAAGAGGGCTCACCTGTCCTTGGATAACCATATGGGAGTGAATGTTGTTATCAGCTGTGTCCGCGTTTGCCCCGACCAGCTTGCAGTACAGTTCTGGCTCGTACTCTCCACAAGTGGCCGTTGCGGTGATGCGACGATTCTCGGCTAAATTAAAATACGGCGGTGTCAACACTTCGCAGTCTCCTTTCCCCACCAGGTCCACTAAAACAACCACCAACACACTCAGACACACCACGCTCTCCCACCCTCCGAAGCACCTCACACCAAATCCCATTTTCCCCATTTTTAATACTTCCTACCACTGCCCAGCTCTTGGAATCCACCCGACCAGGCTTTCGTATTTTTATTTCTCAACTCCAATCTCACACTGTCTCCAACCACATTGTATGCACAAATCCCAGTGGTGTCTCGAGAGATTATTTTTTACTTTTAACAACTGAAGCACTAGAATTTCCACCCGAACTAGATGCTACCGATCTGGATCCATTTTGGTATCTTCCCTCTCATGTATCCTGATTCTCCAGATATTGCGTCTTCTGGACTTATGGGCTGAGTGTTTGTAGTGGGGGAATTGGATCCACCTGCGGCTCTGCTTCACTTTTGGTCGAGACTTAGCCTGTCATAGTGTGTGGACTGAGTCAAGTTAGGGAAATAAATGAATCAAGTTTGCAAGCAGTGGTAAATTAATGTAAATGTCCAGAAAGCTAAGGAGCCAGCACATGAGTAGAAAGGAAGGAAGGAACTGAGAAGAAGAGCAAGTGAAGTGACCGGAGTGAAGCATTAGTTGTACTTGCGATAAGAAGTCATCTATAATTGTGCTCTGGCTGAATTACATGCGAGGATGCGAGGAGAGAAGTCTCATCCCTTCCCTTGGATTCCAATGGACTCCAATGGACTCCAATGGAGGGGATTCAGTTGATGCAGTCAATGCAGAGGCAGAATGAATGAATGAACTCACATCTCTCACTCTGTATTAGTCTGTATGGAGGATGTGTGGGTATGATCGGATGTGCTACAGGGATGCGATTACAACCCAAGCCTCGCTCAAGAAGCAAACGCACCCTTCCCGAGACCATCACTCACTCACCTCATCTTTAAATCTCAGAGCTCAGAGCACTCCAATTTTTCCCAAATAACAAACCCAGTAGTGCGTCTCACAAATGAGCATGGGGAGCAATTCCCATTCCACTCTCTACTTCCCACCCCGAATCCTCAAGAAGCATTGGGTTTCAAGTCCACGTCGGATAAACAGCCTTGCGACGCAATTCCAGCACCTCCTTCCTGTCCTTTGGACGTAACCATGTGTTTGCAAAAAGGCTAAATGCCGCTTTTAAACGTCTTTGAAAAAATGCAAATAGCAGTTTCGCTACTTTTAAAAAGTTTAAAATAGCAGGTTTGGTACTTTTAAGAAATGTAAACTACTTTTACACAACTTAGAAAGTACAGTTACCATTTGTGTCGTTTTTTAAGAGGTATGTTAGAGGAGTTTATACTTTTTAAAAGCTGTAAAACTGCTTTAATGAATTTATACTTTGTGCCAATTTGGTATTTACACAGGTTATGAAGGGACAAGTAAAAAGTTAGTCGTTGTTTGTTAAGTCAAAATGACATTGAGGGGATGCCGGACTTGCGACGTAGTGGCTTTAAGGAGGAATTGGACGTGTGCCAGAATGCGCAATGCTTCTTCACATCTTGAGCCAGGATTGTGACTGTGTTGAAGTGGCGGTGAGAAGCGTTCGTTTGCTTCTTGAGTGAGTGGCTAAGAAGCTGTGAAAGGGTGGCAGCTGGAAGGGAGCGAAGGAAGTGCTTTTTTCTCGTCTCCGCATACGCTCTTTCTCCTCTCACCGACGGCAGATGCAGATAGAGACTTTTGGGAGAGTGGAGACACTATAAGGACACGGAGGCGACACTCGTCTCGTTATCACAAGGAAGAGAAGCACAAGACTGCTCAATGGATTCCCATCTGGGATCTTCCTCCGAGTCTTCCGCTGCAGATGGAACATTTTGAGACTAACTGCTCTGCCGAGGCCTGGACGTGACACGAAGCTCACTGAGCCACTAGGAGAACTGGATCTTTTTTAAATGCACTTAAATTGAAGATGCCAGCGTCCAGGAATCCAGCAGTCCATTGAAACAAGTGAAAAGTGCTCTCTTGCACAAGATGTGTGCGTAACCTAAGGAGAGGCCAGGACAGGAAAGGATCCCAAACTCTCCCTTCCACCTCCTTCCCAGCCACACACGCCTTCATCCTTTATTCCTTGCGTGGGAGCTCTGCGTAGAATACCTTTGTAAACAGGACGAAGGGAATGGAGCCTGCATTATAGCTAAGGTCGAAAAGTCAGGAATCCACATCCCTGGATGATCTACGGGGTCCAGGATGTCCGAAGAATGCAAACGTCATTTACGCGAGCCGTAGAGGGAAGTGTGGAGGGTGCACTCGTGGAGGAATCTTCTGGGGCGAGGGACCCTTGCGTCCCTTCATCTCCTCATCTCCGCATCTCATGTGGGCACTGGTCCTGGTGTAGGTGGAGTGATGGGATGATTCCCAGATAGCAACTCCTGCACGTAGCAGAGGCAAAGACGCTGCTTCTTCTCGTCCCAGTGCAAACCGAGATGGAATCCCACGTCCTCGCATCTTCTGCTTCAGCTCTTCTTTTACGTGGACGAGGATTTGATTCATTGGAGAGAGTACATACTTGGACTGAATTCTTATCGGAAATATGTAGCAAGTTTAACGCTAAATCTCGACTCCACACTCGCTGTACCTCTCGGCCCAATGGATTCTTCCACGTAGGTCCATCGAGGTTGTCACTGGCCCTCTCCTCGTCCCATGCATTCCACTGGCAAGACGCTGGACGCTTATCTGAGGCTCTAATATTACTCTTCCAGGGCTCCTATCAACAAGGACCCAGGATTACGCTCATCCTCAGAACAACAGTTACGACAGTTACATGAGCAGCTCAAATCAACGGAACCTTCCTTTAACATTCAAATGAGAGCCCACATGTTTTATAGACTCAATAGAAGATTTACTACGCTACGTCTTCCACGCAGAGAGCTCATTCAAACTTGATTCAAACTCACTTCCTCTCTCGTCACTTTTTCACGAGAATGTCGCTGGCACAACCGAGTGAGCCAGTACGCAGAGCTCTAGCGATAAGGGGGGATGCAAGTATTACGTAACATCAAAGGATGGGTTCATTCTGCGTTACAGCCCTATACCTACAACATTGTACAGGGGGCGCTATTGCGTTATACGCGGTCGGTGGTGGTCGACAGTTCAGGATTTTTGCGTTACGTAATAGTCGCCCCTAAGCCTTTACCTTTTAGCCGAAACGTTTCTGCGGATTCTCTTTCTGTCACCAGTCATCTCGTCCTCATCCACGAATATTCCTCTTCATTTCCAGTCTTGAGCGTTTACACGATTTGGATTTTAGAATCCAGAAGTGTTGGAAGAGGAAAAGGAGCAATCAATTGATTCAATTACTCACAATTTGCTAACGCCAGAGCTAACAAGGGACTAATGCAATTTCAGTGTCTCCTTTTAATTTCTTGCGTTACATACCTCGTCTAGCATGCTCCAAAACTTAGATGTCTTCAACTTATGATTGCTTTTCAATTATATATTCTGTGTAGGTAGTTGTGGACACATTTTCCCAAGCTACACTGTCACTCTCGTCCCACCGGCGTTTTAATTATTTTAGTAGAAAAGTTGAGAGGCCACGGGAGGGTAAGCTTTCCCCAACATATCCACATGCACCTTAGCCATGCAGACCTGTGTGAAATGTCCATACCGTCGTTGAAAGTTCTTGAACGTATTATGCCAGCTACGTTTGTACTGTAAAAGGATTCCAGATGTGCACTTCTTCAATTAGCGACAGGTAAGTGCATTGCATGTAAAGAAGGCTGCGC
>JAQFZC010004789.1:0-15361 GCA_034695205.1 Dicyrtoma fusca | reverse complement strand
ATGAATATTGTACATTTGCCTAATTAATGAAAATACCACGTTTTAGTACCTTTATAAATAAATCTTACGCATTCTCATTTATACAAAATTGCCATTTGGCCGAAGCCAAGGTATTTTTAAAAACTGCCTTTTTAATCTAGCAGCTAACGCTGTTCCAGCACATATGATACAGCAGCCTTTCTAGGATTATCAAAAACGTTAAACATATGTTTTCAGAGAACGAATTCTGTAAATGACGCCTCTAAAAGTGATGAAAGCGTGAAACAGGCATTCTCAAAAAAGCAGGATATTTATATGCTCGATAACTATTCTACGTATGACGTCATTTGTAGAATGCCCCTTGCTCCTAATACATATACATACGTGTAGTGAGCTCCAATATTGCGACTGAGCCTTCGCGTAGAGTTTTTATTTGTGTGGACTGGGTGTAATTCTTATTGGGAAAAGTGAGCTCACCAAAGCACCAAGGCTCTTTATTACTCGTGCATTAAAAAGTCGGGAAGGTTCATAAAAACTTCATACTAATTGAGTTCCGTCCTCTTTCTTCGTCTTGACTAGTCTTCAGCCTTCAAGCTCTTGTTGTTCAGACAATGGCTCTCTCACTCTTCCCTGTTGTTCTGCTCCACGTTGAGCAGCAGAGGAGTTATTGCTCGGTTAGAGTTGAGACTGCAAGCAGATGGTCTACATATTAGACTGTGGTATGGCTAAGCTTCCTTTTAGTCACGTTACACTGACTGCAGGAACCAACTTACATATGTCTCGTCTTAAGAAGCAAAATGTTTTTGCAATGCTGTCTCCTGTGCCCGGAGGAATTTAAGCGTCTTTGAAGAGAGAGAAAGCATCATACCTCACCTTTTTTTCAAAGGCACAAATGTCGTATTTAGGGATTTAGAATTATTGATAAAGATGTAATATTTCTTGTTAGGTGTGTATTTTTCGAAAATGTGCTAATTACGCTATTACCTACATGTTTTTGACAATGAATAAAACGGATTATTTATCGTTATCGAAAAAAGTGAAAAAATCCTATTTGTACTATGTTTTGTTTGTGCTTTCACATAGTACTTTGCACTGCATCGTAGTAGTTATATTTAAAATTAATGTTACGACGCATATGCGTCACTTTGCTTTTTAAAGGACAACTAGTACAAGAAAGAGGAATTCCTTGGAGCTTAAAGTCCCCCTAAATTCTCCAGTCTAAAAACTGAAAGCCGTGATCTTATTACTTAAGTTGTGCTCGTGGAAAAGAAAGCAAGTGCAGGGAGAGAAAGGGATAATTGAGGAGACACTCAGACGATTATATTTTAGCTTTACTTTTGCTGCTTCGGCTTTTAAAGACTCTTCAGAAGTGTTTCCCTGACATTTATTGAGTCCAGTCGGAATTTATTGAGTCGTTTAAGTCAACATGGCCTATTTTTACCATTTCACGTCTTCAATCCTGTCCCCCAAAATTACTGCTCCCCCAAATCTACAATTATACTGTTTTCATGTGTGCTACATACGTACCCAGTAGCATAGGGACATAATTAGATATCGGGTAATGCAAAAAATACTTCACACAAGTACAGGAAAAGTTGAAGAACACATGCCCGTTATTGCTTTTGCGAGTATAAAAAAGTGTAAAATTAAAAATGAAGGTCAAAGGTTGGACTCGTATTGAAATGTGTAGAAAATTACGTAAAGGAAGCAGTGAGAACTCAATTAGGTAATTCTTTTAGTGCACTGGCTCAAGTGTTATACTAGAACTGCTGTGTGACCTTATGGCCGGTACAAATTATATGCAGTAGGTACGTTTAATAAATAATACACATTTACGCAAAATATATTGGGTCTACTAGTGCGATTATGATTTAGTACCGGTACCGGAATTCCTTCAACCGTGGCGTATTATTTTTCCAATTATGCATCCTATTTGTTAATTTGGGAGCGTATCCAGCTATGTACGTAGGCACACGGCAAAGTAAACAATGCCATGGCTTACGAGAAATAACAAATGGAAACGATGGCTCTTCTTTCTGAAAGTTGTGATCTTCTTGAAAAGTATGTACGTTTTAAAATTCCGATGCTCTTTTAATTTCTTTTAAAAGGTGCACTTTTAAACGACCCCATGTTTTGTATTGTACATTCAAAACCGTGTCCTGGTCTACAAATAAAATATTTCTGTACACCTCCCTAGGTATCTGCATACGTATGCCACTCCGCCATTTATCTTCGTTGCTATGTAGTGCCGTGTTTTTATGAGAAAGAACGATCACTTTTCGGCTTTCAACATTCCCGTTCCCTTCCTATTGAGTTATTAGCGTTATTGATGGACATGGGCTGACAATAATAATACGTAGGTAATTTGTAATTCTGGCTACACCCTCTGTTGTCTGTTTAATGCTGGAACTGTTATTCTTTGAAGAAAGTTGGTTTACATTTCCTCCAGTAGTAAAACTACATAACATGGGAACTGTCCTAATGGTTTCACCGGCATATTATCGTACTGATTTACTCATCTGCTGGCCACACTGTACCGCAACTTCTGCTCCTGATACTGAAACTGACCTACTGGCCCGGCTTAACGCATCTTGATTATCTACCTCAAGTTTACATGGTATGTTATGTTTATCTCTTCCTAGATTTGTTTTCTCCTTTGAATTTGGTGGAAAAAAAGAGAGTTGAAAGAAAGAATTATAGTTGAAAGGGATCCGCTAGCCTAGGGCTACTGTAATGGCTCAGCTCGTCCTCACTGCACTGCCTTTTGTTGTTGAGTAATATTATCGCAAGATAAATCAGTAGAAAACGTCAAATTAACTTTTAGTGCAGACGGTAGGCTATGTCGTATACATTTCCAACTTTCTTCTACGTACATATTTCGCTGAGGTCGTTGAGGAGGATTTCTTTCTTTCTTGGGTTGTGTATTATTCTAACCATTATTGTTATACATATTTTTGTGTTCTGTTGCTTCCCTGCCTGGCTCGCCTCTTCCCGCGTATCTATGTCTGCACGACTGTATTTTTGTAAGTGAAGAGAGTGTCTTTGAAGTTTTTTCTCCTGCTACACACTGTTTGTTCAAATTCTAACTTTAGGACTGTAGGCTCTGTCGTGTTGTTCTTTGTTTTGTCGTCGTATGGTCGTACATGCATCTGAATATGTATATTCTAAAGGTATCTTTATCTATGGATATAAGCTGATACACTTTTGCTCCAGTGTTCACCTAGAAAGTCTGTACTGAAGAAGCAAAGGGAACATCTTCGTTTTGAGCTGTGAAGGAGTAGTGAGCCCCTTAAAAGCGCGAAAGCTTTGCCCTGTGTAAAATTTAAAAGCGGCGTAAACTATATTTTGCTTCTTTTCTTTTGAGTCAGGGTAAGTTGAGCTACTGGAGAAGAAGTGTAAGTAGAGATGGGTTTTCTACCCGATTTGTACAATAGAAGAAGAAAGGAGGTAGAAAATAAAAAATAGTGCTGACGGCATTCGTTGCTTTGCATGGCTTTGCCTAAATTCCTGTACTATTTGAAATTGAACTGTTGAAATAGTGCTTTTGGCACTTGTGTTGGTGGGTGTTTGTGTGTGGGTGTGCATGGCTGGGTTGCTCGCATTTGGCTTCTAAATTCATATCAAACAGTGGAAAGTGCTTACTACTGTTTGATATTAGGTATGTACGTAGGTAAGTAGATATAAGAAGGCTATAGATTCTGAAAACAACGTACGTAAAATAGGAGGGAATGACTAAAAGAATAAGTTTATCTACTCTTTAGTGTCTTAAGCTCTATACAACTTCATCAATAAATTACCTGTAAAAAATGGCTCCGAGTTAGTCCTGTCAACACAACCAAACAACTCACATAAATATTTGCAACAGAACAGAACACATTTCATATAATGTGTACTTAATGCCCGTACATGGACGCCTTCTTTACGTTCGCATAGCTTTGGAAGCCTTTCACTAATGACGGCATAGAAACACTTGGTGGATGTTTTTGCAAAAAAATATCACATTATTGTACACCTTTATAAAATAAAAGTACACCAATTTGATCTTTGTTTACTTTTTTATGTCTTGTTCTCTTGTTTTAGGCAAGATACTATAGAGTAAGGAGTTTTGGGCCTATTTTGAAATTAATTTTCTACTAAGTTGAATGACATGATTTTTGCAGGGGCCCTTGTGCCTGCGTATATATGATGTAATATAAAATATTATAAATTATATCATTCATACACACACACCAAACTTATATGTCTATCTGTCTCCTATAAAGCTTGGATTTGGATTGGAGAACAACAAGCCTTGCTTCTTGCACAACGACAGAAGAGAAAAAAAATCCCAAAAGGCAAAACACAACTTTCCTTTTTCGTAATATTCTTCTTATCTTTCCTTCGCGGCAGTCTGTTCTCCTCGGCTGAGACTTTACAATAAAAATCCTACCAATGGCATTTGCACGTTGCCTTTTCTTATATTTTTTCCTTTCCCCTTTTCCTGTAATGAAATTGATACAAGTATTTACATGTAGACTTGGAGCCTGGAGAAACTATTACGAAACTATCCACTTGACTGGTATTACTATGTATTAATAAGTAAATATTAGATGATTTTCATGTTTACTTTTTACTATATGTATGCAATACAAGTACGCCCGTCCTATGGACGGGTAAAAGTAGAATGTGACTAGTCGCTTCAAAATTGGAAATTATTTGACAGAAAATGGCACAACAACCAAGTTAATGCATGCTCATTTATGAATTAGTCGATCATAGTTAAAGCAATTAATGAGTTAATATTGAACGAAGAACAAAAGGGGAAGAAAGGGGAGAAAGCTGGACATCATATGAACATTATTATTATGATTATTATGCCAAACCATGCCATTCACAGTTCTAATTGTTCCAGATTGCCTCTATACAATTTTCCAATATAATCTTAAGCTTAGTTCTCTTCTGTTTGGAAAATATTATTTATTTCCTTTTATTTCCCCTTTGTGAGAATGTCGGTCTATATTCCTAACCGCTTAAATAATAGCCGTGTAAGCAGAGTAGTAACTAGTTTTTGCACTTTCGTAAAACCAGTAATTAGGATTCCTTGGTTTTGTTTTGAAAAAATATTGAAATTCTACATTCTACTATTCTACACGTGGAACAACAAGCTGCAAGTACGTGGCTCAATTCTAGCTCCTATACTAGCGCTATTTCTAGTACTCTTACATAATGCTATTATCGTAAATAAGAAGCTGTAAATTAGAGTGCAAACAAGAACAGACTAGAGCGAACGAATTGAAATAAAAATAAAATAACATACCTTTTAGCATCGCATCGCGGCTTTTCACTGCCGCCAGCAGTGAATATTGCGGTCCTAATATTTGTACCGCACTCATGGAAGAATGTCAATGAAATTTCTCCATTTTATCAAAATTAGAGTTTCTCATGTTAGCATTTGGCGTTGCTTTCGGCATTACGTCTAATTCATGATTCTGTGTTTCGTACAAAAAAAGGGGAGGGATATAATGCAATGGGCTTAAAACGTGTGTAATGTGTGTATCCATGTTAGTTTACACTTTCGAGATATGGCCGTGGAGTGATTGCGATTGTGATACTTGTAAGTTTGTAAGTTTGGGAATAAAAAGTGCTGAGTCAATAAAATTCATCGATCAGAGGAGGAAAATTCTTTCCTTCCACTCATCCACTCCGTCTATCTGTCCCAACATCCAGAACTTCTCGCCTCCAGAAGAAAGGGAAAGAAGTAAAGAAGTAAAGCCGGGATAAAGTATGAAAGGAAAGACAAGATCTGACGACTTAGAAGGCTCTGGCTTGTGTGCTTCCAACCTTGGATCTAGGCTTCCATAAGCTTTCAACAATTCAATGTAATTTACAATGTCGATCCTGATCAGGGTCCAAATATAAGGCGTAGACTGCTCTCTTTGAACAGTTGGTTTTTACAGTGCTAACGATTCCAAAGTTAAAATGTAAATTACCGCCATAGAATATTATAAGCATCGATAAATCGTTAAAAGGCAAAAGAAACTAATCAACTGTGTTTTTTTACAAGTTACTTGATAGCTGAAAGTAGAATAAGCATTCTACAAGTTGTTGCTCTCGGAAAGAAGCGGCAAAAAGTGGTAATTAATTGTTAATTTAAAAAATATGAATTGCAGGCATCAAAACTTACACTCATTTCAAAGCTGGACAGCTGGACATGGTCCATCACAACTGGGTAACTTGGAGTCACCCTTGGTGTTAAATGCCTCTTTTTATCTTTTAAAAAAGTCAACAGTCTCCCCCGTGAGTCTAATCGGCTTTTGTTGTTGGGCAAAAAGCTGGAGTTGTCTCCCCAAACTAAACTTAACTGAACGAAGGAATGACAGAGAAGGAAGAGTGGAGTTGTTTTCGTCCGCAACTGGTCAACCTCCTACGTGAGTTTAGTGTAGTCGACTCAAGTCCCTTGTTGCTTCGGTTCTGCTCAGTCACAACGTAATTCCAAGTGACTCACTTTCCCCACAAACCCAGCAACTTTCCTTGTGACAGTCTAGACGCAATGAGAATCAAATTGGCATCCTTCCCTTCACTCTTCCCCACCAATCACCCCCCACACGCTGTCCCACTCAATTCACACATGACACGAACAATCACTCCGCAGAGAACTTTTACCTCCGCCCTCCAGCTGTTACTTGTATCTCCAGAGCAGATTAGCAACCGAGCATGGACACCTTCGGGTCACAATCTTGACAAAATCAAACAAAAAGCATCCAACTCATGTCAACTTCAATCTAGTTCCACGACAATTTCCTTCCTAATCTTTTCCGCTACATCTCTATCACTCACTGGGTTAGTAGTTGCTTATTCCTGATTTTCTTTATTCCCTTTGAACCGAAGAATGACTAGTCTTAGAAAGTATTTTTATGAGCAATATTGTTTTTCGAAATTGATAAAATCTACTAAATATTTCTTTTTAATTAATAAACCAAAAACTCTTTTCAAAATTTTCGAATTCTGTGCTTTCTAAAGTGGGATCTAGGTCTGGTAGTATTCGTATGGGAGGCCCGGGTTAAAAAACAGGCACAAGATCTTATTTAACTGAATCTGAATAAGAGCATAAAATATGAATCTTAGAGAAGGAAGCTATTAAGGCTTTTGCTATAATTGAAATTCTGGACAATTTTTACATTTTTTTACCAAATTGTTACTACAAAATTAAAAACAAATTCAAATAAGTAACTGAAATATTATACGTCCGGGTAAAAAACAACACCGGCCGGTCGATGGGTAAACATTGTTCTCCTAAATACTTTTTAGAATTAAAATAGAATCATTACTTGCAGATGACTACTAACTGCTGGCTTCCTAGACTTTCACTTTCAGGTTTATCCATAATTAACTTTAACTATTTTCACTGACCATCGTTTTTACCAATGGTTAGTGCGAATTTCACAGGCTAATCATTGATAAACTAACTATAGTTAAAGTTAACCATGGTTAAAGTTGCAAGTGAGATCAAGGTCTTACTAATGACTACTAACTAATGACTGTGAAAGTAAAACTATTAACTGATGACTGTTAACTGCTAACTAGTAACTGATTACTGTCAAATTATTACTGGAAACTGATGACGTCAACTTATTACTGACAAATCAAGACCGCCTACCGCTGACACAACACGCGGGAATTATTAAATTAAAATTTCGCCGACTAGTTATTATTAACTACATACTAATAATAAACACTCCGTAATTTATTTAATTGTGTTTAATTTATTTTCTATCCGATTCTGGTAAACATAAATTCACTAGCCATAGATTAATGAACCATTTATTTCTAAACGTGTCAACCGCAGAAGTACATATATCCGGGTAAAAAAACAGGAGTTATTTTTTTGGAGTTTTGTCCTTTTTACCCAGACAATAATTATTAGCAACATATTTTTAAAATCACAAAAATGAACTGTTTTTGTGATAATTTTGGCTAGTAATTTTAGATTTATCGCGTAGAAAATCAAATTTTGTATCAGAAACTGGTCTACACTATGACTAAAGCTGAACTGCAAGGGAACAGTAACCACACTTCGATGATGCAAATTTTGGCTTGTAACGGCAAATTGAGTATTCGTACTGTTCAAAATTCAAAACGCTTGCTGCTTTTTATTAAAACGGAATAGAATGTATAGAAATCGTGTTTTAGATTATTTTTTAATGCACGTTTTGTTGACGATTTTAGTTTTGAACCTTATCGGAGCCAGAAGACGGTATTTAAGTTTTTCCAATGCTGTTTTTTATCCAGTGTTTTTCTTACCCGAGCCCCTCTTACCAGTTACATAATTATTCAATACTTTTCCCAACTCAGGGTCAAAAAAGCATTTAATAGACTTGACTGAGAAGGGAATTACTGTGAAAAGGACAGACAGGTCATTCTCATTATGCTTAAACCTTGAATTCTGTGATTTTGAGACTAAGACGCCTAATGACGACCAGGCTCCGTCCAGATGGATGCGGTGATGATGTCATTATATACATAGTTCGGCTGGAAGTTCCAGAGACCCATTTTCATTAAGGAAAGTGGAAAGTACGACCCAATCAGACGGTTTCAAAGGTGCACTTATTTACTGTTTTGTCCCTAATTACGTGGAACGCTCTCTCTCGTCATCTCTCTCTGTGAAGTCTGTTTCCCAGAGCAACCTACCTACTCGCATTTCTACATTATTAAATTCTTATCTACTTTCTAATTCTAATTACCTTCACTTCCACTTTTATGTCTGCGTCCTTGCATGCAACTGAATATTATTAGCGTCAGCCAAGGCTTCCTGTCACAACGTTAAAAGGTATTAAATGTTCCTCGCGCGATTTCCCAGTATTGTCCAATGCATCTGTACGTGAATGTACAGAACATGCTCTACTCCATGCTTTTGACACATTACAATCACATTAGACCTCTTTCACTGTCATCTAATAGGAGTCTGGAAAATATGAGCCAACGCTAAAGTCGTAAAGAAGTAGGACTCGTTTGTTTCCCTTTGTAAATGCAAATGTCCTTTAATAATTGAACATATTGTTGAAACCCTACCAGAAATGCAGAAAAAAATGTTAGTTATTGATACATTTACGTGTATACCATTTGCTGTTCTACAGAATGTACGCCGTAGCAAAAACGAACACACGTCGTAATATTTGCAGGGCCCCATGCATAGAAACACGTACAGTGCTGTTTAATAAATGATTCTAACCTTCCCTGTGGTATGTGTTGTTTGAATTTATGTACTGAACACTGAATAATGAATACTGTGACTTTAGTAATGCACCTAGGGCTGAAAAAACAAACAAAAGTGAAATGATCAACGATTCAACGAATGACCTTGTTACAGCAACCAAGCAAAGAGAACATCCGAAACAAGGACAAGTAAAGTACCTATGCATATTTTCCATGGATGTGCGTTACTAATAACGTCAAAAGACAAGTCAAAACAAGAAGAAGCTGTACTCAGTACTGAAGAAATTAAATTGCCCTTTTGCAGGTCCAATCTCCATTTGAAAATATAACGTCAGAGTTTTTGTCAAAATTTATAAATAGTAATAATACTTTGCACCTTTCGGCTGTCCAAGACAAAGAGAAAGCATTTTTATTTGTATGAACAAGTTCATTTGACACTGCACCTTGTCAGAACCTTCTAAAACCCTTCTGTTTCCCCTGTTTGGATATTTGGAAACGCGCAGAAGTATACCACGTTAACGACGATTTGTCACTTTGCTTCTTGAGTCTTGAGTGACGATGTCTAGCTCCTTGGTCCGAAGAGTGTATATCTGCATAATTATATGAGCGTGGATGGAAATATCAACGGAAGCATCAACAAAAACCGACAAATGGAAGGTGAAGGGACAGGAATGTCGGATGAGTGTTGCAAGTTGCAAGTGAGAGCGTTGAATAATGCAAGACTTTTTCCTTTGGATTCTTTAGCTAAAACTAAAATGAAGTACGAGCACAAGGAATGGAAAATATTTTGGATGGATAGTACACGGTGAAAGATGAAAGATTGTGTTGACGACGGAGGCGCTATGGGCGAGTGCTGTGACAGTGAAAGTTGGTTCCGTTGGAACTCCAAACTGAAAGAGCTGACTTGGAAAAATAAGAAGATCAGGAGCGTATCTAAACCCATGTCACCCTGACTAACTCCTCATTTTCAAATAAACAAACCATGGTTAATTCAAAATATTTTTAAGATCTATCGTTTTGCTTCTCCGTGTTTGAAGAAATTTTAAATTTCAAACCCCCGCCTTATAGAGTATAGTAGGTCCGTATAGGCCTGTCAATGAAAATTATATTAGCACATCAAATTAAATTTCAAAAAAATGTATATGTAACACCGACGTTCGCTGGCTTCGCTCCTGACAAAAATAATTGAATGCGTCTTGATTAGCTTTGTATAGTTGGATACGAAATGACTGGTGGGCGTGTGGATTAGAATTTATAATAGAAAGAAGAAGAATACATCTTCCTTCCTGTGTCTCCGCCATCCTTTTCCATTGTTCCTTGTCTCCAGATCCTGACTTTCGCTTTCGTTTGAGATGCGCATAATGACAGAGGAGGTTGTACAGCATTTTACATTTCATTTCCATTCGTAATCCCTTTTCCTTGCCTGGCCTAGCTTTGTTGGGATCTTCCAAATATTAACCAAATAGATTTCCAACCTTTGCCCTCGATTTTAACAAGGTTGTAAATGAGACAGTGGCCCCCCTCTCCCTCTTTCTTGCGCAAGTAGTATATGGAAGCCCCCTTACATAAATATACGTGCTAATCATGTTTACTATAAGTATAGCATGGCCATGGGCGTTCCTGGCAGGTGAATGTTAAGGTAGTAATACTACTAATCGTTCGTTGAAGGAAACCCAGGGCTTCAAAAACTAAGTCGGTGTCTTAAAATAAGGTGCAGCATGACGTAAGTATGTATGTGTATAGTCAGTTTTTAAAATTTGTACGTAGCTAAATGCCATTAATGTGTACTACATGGAGAAATGAAAAAGACTGCTAAATTCACATCGTTGGTAATAAATTGCTACTTTTCACAGTTGAAATTACAGGCGTCATTGCAACTGGGGTAGAGATATTTTACGAATGAGTCAGGACACACTTTTAAGGGATACTTTAGTATTAATCATACAATTTTCCGTTTCTCCAGGATTTGTTGTGAATAAGGGAGAAAGTGGAAGTTTTCTTAACGGAAAAACAGGGAAAAGGTAAATAAATTCTCAAAGCAGAATTCCATGTGTGTAATATTTCAAGTGTTTCCCAGCAACACGTTTCTAAGTCAACTTTCACAGCCTTCCCTTCTACGCCATGAGGTTCTCCCATATATAATGCGTTTACAGAACTTCAAACTTTGCACTTTTTCAAAGGACGCAAGGCTTTATTTAACAAGGTGCAAAATAGGACAAAAAATACGTCATATATGGACCCTCCCTGGGCCATGTCATGTCTTTTGACTTATTTCACTTAACACTCGCCTCTAACAACCGTTCATCCCCACTTTACTCACTTTCCCACTTTCTCCGACCCAAACATCCGCTGCCACTCTCACTTCGGCTTCCAACCAAATCGGCTTTAGCACTTTCCGCCATGTAATACTCTTTACACCTTGTCTACAGAGATATGCATGCATGTATCCCTCTCTATGTTCCACTTATACATGATGAGTTAAGAAGCAAAATGAGGTACATTTAAAATACTTTTCAAATACGAAAGGTTATCTAGTGATGCACATCGGAACTGCTTCAGGTTGCCTCTTCAGGTGCGTTATACCTGTAGTGGGTATTTAAGTAGTAGATGAAAAAAGCCAGTGGGAAGACGAACGAAGTTACAGGCATCTAAAGTGTATGTATCTATACGGCCACACAAAGTACAGATATAGCCTACCCTGTCTACATACATAGGTATTCGTGATAAAAGCTGCTTTTGCAAAGGATGAGAAGAAAGTTTGTGTATTTTTTGGCTGACGACGGTGGAAATTTTTCTCGTTAATTTGATGGCCTGCATTTTAGAGTCGCCAGAGAGTCAATGTCAATGGGAATGGGATTCACGTGAAGATTCACAAGATGACACGAGCAGGCCAATGCCAATGCCAATCCCACAAAACACTCAGCCACTCACACTGTCACATTTTTAATAAACGTCGCCTTGTCCCCGTATAAAAACCATACGATCGCATTCATCGCTATATGTATGTATAGCATGCTTGCAACTTTTTAAGTCAATTTTACTTTTTACTATTTAACAAAAAATAGAACATTTTGCCCATTTCAAAGATAACATTTTTTAAGCTTGTGGGTATTTAAAGGAAGGGAAAGCTGTAAAATGCTATATTAGTGTAAGCGAAAGCATTTTAGCGCCGTTTTAACAGTGCCTCTTATCCCTCAAAGTGTTTCGTGAATCATATCGCGATCTACAAAAGAAGGAAACTTGTGAAGTTTAGTGGTACGACTTGACTTTGCGAGGGATGCAATTAGTCAACGTCTTAATTTAGCACAAGGAAAGAAAGAAGGTTTAGAGTTTCCAAGGTAGGGAGTCCACATTTATAATTACACAAGTATATCAGTGTCTGGTTAGAAACTTTGGGAATTATGGAATTTAGAAACTTAGCGAGTATAACTCATAAAGTTTCTATTAGATTTCACGACTTATTTTACCTTTTTTACTTAATAAACCTTCAGTCAACCAAAGCCCAAAGCTCACAGTCCTGGAAAATGCAGAGCAGAAAAGCTTTCTATCACACAATGTACACACACATAGGTGCATATGCTATACAGTGTATCCGTATATAGTAGAGTTACCTATACAGTAAGTGTCGTAAGAATTAAAGGAATGAGAGCGTAAACTTGCTGGAGTGCTTACGCACGTTTACGACAAAAGGCTTAACATAGCATTAAAAAATTTGACAAATAATTTGAAAATCTTCGCTTTCTTAACATGTCAGAGTGCATACCTATGTCAACGTGTATGGGGCGACGGCCATGCTTTTAGTTCGTGTGTAGCACCATATTGAACCCTTCTAGTAGTGCTGAATGGAAGCTACAATTTTATTTTATAACGGTTAGTTTCTTCTGTACACTGATTTATAAAAGTAGCCCTCAGTCACCAGCTGGAAAGTTCCACGCCCTTGTGAAAGGGGCTTATACGTACTTGGGCACATGATGGAATATATGTAAGTAGGGTAGAATTATACGACTGTAGTTGGCTAGAAACAGGTGTGGGTGAATAAGTATAGGCATGAGGCGTATCGGATAAAGATATAAGTATACAGCTAAATTTAATACTGCTAGTATATAGATTAGCTGACTATAGTGAGGAGTTTTTTGGCTCGGGAGAAAGTTAACAATTCCAATCATTCACTATAAAACTCACGCACTCACTCTTTCCTAGCAGATAATTCAGGGGGTCCTGCCACGTCGTGTCAGCCAGGCATTGCATTTGATTGTGAGGACGGAGAGCCCGGATTAACTTTCCCCTCCAAGTCTCAAGTCTCCAGACAATCGCCAAACACATCTCACAGACTCACACAAGAGATCTCGAACGGAACATGTGTGTGGCCGCCAACTCACTTGCTTTCACTCCATTGAACTGCACAGAAAGTAAAGACTATGACCATCCCTTCACCAGAAGCATCTTCCCTATTCCTTCCCTCATCTATGAATATATCGCATCCTTTAAGGGCCATGCAAATATGAGGTCAGTCCAGTAGAGGTAAGAAGAGCCTGGCAACAAATGCCCAGTATGCACCATGTAAATATAAGGAAAAGCATTTATTTTTATTTATTTTATTTTATTCAGCTTTATTAGAGTATCAAGTTATACAGTGCACTGCATTGTTTTCCAACAGCATTATCAATTACTTCGTTGTAACACGTGTTAAACACATTGCAATCTAGTAAGGAAAATCTTCTATTTGCGCGCTTTAAAAAGAATGTATAAAAAACATGACGGTAGGTAGTTTCTAGAGCCCAAAAAAGCCCGTTCCTCTGACGCCATAGTTGAACCCCCATTTCTAGCCTTGTTCATGTATAGATTCTATGAGGGTTGAGGGCACATATTTATATGCTACACTGCCTAACAATAAGTACCCTTGCCATGGCCATACCACACCACGGAATTACAGCTTACGCTAACGAACATCAATTTGAGTTCAACTGAACAAGTTTCTCCCCGCTACTCCTTTACGTCGACCATGCAAGAGTACACCTTTAAGCACCTGCATACAAGAGAGCGACTGGACTGTGTTGTTTATGGATAGGCACTGCGGGTTAATAGAAATAAATGTAGACATCTACTTACCTACTGTGTTCTAGGGACCTCGCAAATATGATGGCCAGTTTTTCTTCAGTGGGCCACACACGCGAAGATTCAAAGGCAGTCCCAAAGAATGCTCAGCAGAGTACTTACAATTAGTGCTGATACAAAGGGCTAAAAAGCTACAGCGTTTTAAAAATTGTCCAGCGTGAAACTATGCATTATATTTTCAACCAATTGTCAAATGACGTCACATTTGCAGGGTCCCCATCTCATTCTGCTGGGTGTTCCGTGTGCCTTGTGTTGTATCTGTAGATACGTACTAATAGATATCATATGATTGCGATGCTTGATCCTCTGGAATTCTCGTTCTTACTTTTCCATTTCCTTGCAGCTCACTTCTTTCTCTCTTCCTGGAAGGGGAAGAGATGGAAACGCTCAAGAAATAATGCTTGCTCCACACATTTTTATCCCCTTCATATGTACATCACTTTAGTGTACATGCGAGCTACACGTGCTTCCAAGGCAAGTCTTAGTCTAAGCATTGCAAAATTTTGCACACACAGAATTTCTAAGACACATTACTAAGAATTTTTGTTGCTTGCGTCTCCACAAAACTCTGCCGTGCAGAGGCGTGTCTACGAGTACGTTCCTTACGGAGGGACGTGTACGTGCGACCGAGGAGGTGACAGAATATAATTCTGAAAGCAATTTTTATAAATGGCTAATTTTAAAACGTTCCATTTTTGAAGAAAGAACTGGGAAATTTTGAAAACGTTTAATTTAAAAACAGTAAAGTCTTGCAGACTACTGTGCCTACCCCTATAATTGTAGAGCTGAAGACGCTACTGCATGACTCAAGATGATTCCAAGCAAGTAGCTTTGCATCTTCAGGCGGCATTGAAGTAAATGTAATTGTACTTTTCAACTTTTCTCTCCCACTCCCTCACTTTGTCTTTGTCTTGTTGAGTTAAGCTCTGCCATTGCTGGTCTTTCGCTTTCATTTCCATCCATTATCTCCCTTGAACTTCAAACTACTCCCAACCCACGTATGTATGTAATTAAAGGGATTTCCAGAGCACAAGGCTCGCGAAATGCCGCTCAGACCATCAAAAGGTCTATTGCA